>OVAN01008905.1:0-17595 GCA_900406275.1 Anastatica hierochuntica | reverse complement strand
GGCGCCAACTGGCGCCAAGACCAGGGCATGGTCTTGGCGCCAGTTGGCGCCGAGACCGACCTTCTTTCTTGGCGCCAAGACCATGCTCTGGTCTTAGCGCCAATTGGCGTCAAGACGGACCTTTGGTCTTGGTTTAATCGACGTCTAGATCGGCCTCTAGTTTGGTCGTCAATCGGTTTCAAGACTTGTTCGTACGTCTGGCGTCAATCGTCGTTTTAGAAATTTGGTTCTCTGATGCTTTTGGTGATCTCGTATTGCTCCGCAGGATGTATCGTGTGGCCTCGTGAGAATTAACCGAGGACCATCGATGCTAGCCTTGTCACTCGGATGCTTTAGTTTCTTTCGGACGGACAGACTTTATGTGGAGATTGGTCATGATCGACTATCTCTGAAGCTCTGAAACCAGTTCCGGAAAAGACAGCTCGAACGATGAGAACCTCCGAGTTTTCAGATATCCTTACGATCCTTGTGTCCCGAGGTGAAAGCATTGTTTCCGTAGTCCTTTTCAAGCATCGATTTCGTCGGGACAGTTTTTGAGCCCAACAGCCACAGCTATGATTGACGAGCAAAACGGTCAGATAGATCTCCGTCTTGGGAAGTTGACTATGAAGTTCAACATTGATAAATCCATGAAGAAACTAACATTGATGGGCACACCTTTTGGGTTGACGCTTTTGCTGATGTGATTGAGGAATCTTCTAAAGAACTGTACACTGAGGACCCACTACGAGTTGCTTTGACTCAGATTGAGAGTGAATATGGGTTTCTGAACGTGGATACATCTCAGGTTGTTGCTTTGCTGGATTCTACATACCTTGTGATTATCAATGCTAACTTGAAAAATATTAAGTGTGCCTTAATTCTTTCGAAGTTGAGGAAGTATAGAAAAGTATGGGATATTCTTGGATGATATCATATGTATGTCTCCATGTATTTCTCCAGATCTTTGTATGCATAGGATCCACTTGGAAGATGAATCCAATACTTCTGTCGAACATCAAAGGAGACTCAATCCTAAGTTGATGGAAGTTGTAAAGAAGGAGATTCTGAAACTTTTGGGTGTTGGTGTGATTTATCCCATCTCTGACACCACATGGGTGAATCCATTACATGTGGTACAAAAGAAAGGTGGGATCACTGTCATCACCATTGAGAAGAACGAGCTAATTTCCACCTGGACTATCATAGACCACAGGATGTACATTGACTACAGGAAGCTGAACTCGGCCACGCGAAAGGATCATTTTCTACTTCCTTTTAATGATCTAATGCTTGAAAGACAGTCCAACAATCCTTACTACTGTTTTCTTGATGGCTATTAAGGTTTCTTTTAGATTCTTATCCACCCAACGCACCAGGAGAAGACAAGATTCACGTGTTCTTATGGGACATATGCTTACCGGAGAATGTCGTTCGGGCTGTGCAATGCACCAACGACTTTCCAACGCTGCATGATGTATATTTTTACTAATTTAATTGAAGACATCATGGAAATTTTTATGGACGATTTCTCTGTATATGTTTCTTTGTTCTCTAACTGTGTATCTAACCTTTGCAGGGTGTTAGAACGATGTGAAGAGAAACATTTGGTTCTTAACTAGGAGAAGTGTCACTTCATGGTGCAGGATGGAATTTTTCTTGGCCACATGATCTCAGAGAGGGGCATCGAAGTTGATACGGCCAAGATAGAGGTGATGACAAGCCTGCAACCTCATACATCGATCAAGGATATTCGCACCTTCCTTGGACATGCAGGGTTCTACAAACAGTTCATCAAGGATTTTTCCAAGATTGCCAGACGTCTGACTCGATTACTCTGTCAGGATATTTAATTCGTTTTTGATGTTGATTGTTTGTTAGCCTTTGAGACAATCAAGGAGGCACTAGTCAGCGCTCATATTGTGCAGCCACCAAATTGGGATTTACCTTTCGTGGTAATGTGTGATGTCAGTGATTATGCAGTAGGAGCAGTGTTGTGTCAGAGAAAAGATAAGAATCTCCATGTGATTTATGATGCCAGCAGAACACTTGATGACACTCAGATGAAGTATGCAACAATAGAAAAGGAGCTATTGGCTATGGTCTTTGCATTTGAGAAGTTCAGACAGTGTTTGGTAGGATCCAAAGTCATTGTTCACACCGATAATTCTACTTTGAGGTATCTCATGTCTAAAACGAATGCTAAACCGAAATTATTGAGATGGATATTACTATTACATGAATTTGATCTGGAATCATGAATAGTGATGCTGATATGTATGCGAGTTGAAGCTGAGACTCCACTTGATTATAGTCTTCAAGAGGATAATGTCTACATGGTAACCTTGCTAGACAATGAGTGTTTGGATGAAGCCGATATTTTTCCATTATACAGATCCATGATGAGATTATTTGGTTTCGAAGTAAAGCCACCAAATTTCGCAGGCTATGCGAAGAAAAAGTTCCTCAGAGACATCAGCCATTATTTTTGGGATGATTTGTTTCTCTATGAGAGATGTTCTGATGGAATTTTTTGTAGGTACATTCCAGAGTCAGAAGCGGAGGTTATTCTTTATCACTGGCATGGTTCAGAGTATGTTGGACACTTTGCTACCTTCAAGAAGGTTACGAAGGTACTACATACAATTTCTGATGGCCTACTATGTTCAAAGACGCCCACGATTTTGTTTCCAAGGGTGATGCTTGTCAAAGAAAGACCAATATTAGTAAGAGGAACGAGATGCCTCAGAAATTCATCCTGGAACTTGAGGTATTTCGATGTTTGGGGCATTGGTTTCCTGGGACCATTCCCACCATCCTATGGAAATAAATACATCTTGGTTTTTGTAGACTATATATCCAAATGGGTTGAAGTGTTGGCTAGCTGTAGAAATGATGCCAGTGTCGTTTAAAAGACTTTAAATCACTGATCTTTATGCAATTCAGAATTCCTAGAGTTGCCATCAATGATGGGGGATCCCCACTTTATCAACAAGTTATTTGAGAGTATGCTGAAGAAGTACGGAGTTCGACATAAGGTAGTTATACCTTATCATCGTCAAGTGGAGATTTCCAACAAGGAGATTAATGGGATCCTAGAGAAGACAATTGGCAAGACGCGGAAAGATTGGGTTGTGAAGCTTGGTGAAGCATTATGGGAATACCGCACTGCATACAAGACTCATTTAGGCACAACGCCGTATAGTCTAGTCTACGGGAAGTCTACTCACTTGCCTATTAAGTTAGAGTACAATGGATTATGGCTTACAAAGTTGATGAATTTTGACATCAAACTTGCAACTGAGAAGCGGATTATTCAGATCAATGAACTTGATGAGGTTAACCTGAATGCCTATGAGAACACACGAATCTACAAAGAACATACAAAGGCATTTCATGATAATAGAATCATTTCATGCCATTTCGCTGCATGAGATCAGGTACTCTTATTTAACTCACATTTAAAACTATTTCCAGGTAAGCCTAAATCATGTTGGTCAGGACCATCCATGATTGTTGAGGTTCGACCATATGGAGTTGTCATTCTTGAAGATAACAGACTGAGATTCACTGTTAATGCCCAACAATTGAAGCCATCATTGCAAACAAGCCACCCGAAGAAGGAATGTGTATTCCTTTGACATATCCACTTACCATCTGATCGCATTACAGTAAGGCACGTGACTTTAAAGAAGTGCTGAGTGGAAGGCAACCCACTAGGTAGTTTTTGTTTCATTTAGCTATATTTTTGGTGTTTTTTATTTTTGGTGTTTTTTGTTTTTGGTGTTTTTCATTTTTGGTGCTTTCGTTTTCTGTGTGTTTTTGGTTCTTAATGCAGGAAAAAGGAGTGTTTGGGCAGAGAGACAGGGATCGATCAATCCCTGCCCATGGATCGATTGATACATGTAATTAACACACTTGGACAGTCGATCCATGTATTTGGGGCTCCTGGAAAGTGAGACAGGGATCGACCTATTCTTGCACAGGGATCGACCTATCCCTGCACAGGGATTGATCGATCCCTGTTGATGTGTTCATAATTTAATACATATTTAGCATCATTTAGTATGTGTTTTAGTTACATTTAGGTTGTATATAATGCATTTAGGTGTTCAAATTCATAAAGTTTCTAAGTTGAGTACAATTTAGGATTTTCGTCTTTGCATTGCATTCTTTTGCATTTGTAGGTACAACCTTTGAATGAGCAACTTGAGAGCTTGGGATGATGCATTCGTGATGCTTGAATGGTGAAGAAACAAAGAGAATCAAGAGTCAAGTGGAAGTGGAGAAAAGAGTATACGCAAATAATACGCCATTCTGACGGCAATTGAAAGAACAAAAAGAAGAAGCTACAAACTTAACCAGCCATCGACCTCCAGGTCGATGGAAGCGTGCCTAAGGTCGACGGGGCATTGCCTTTACAGATTGTTGACGTGTTTTAAAGCTTTTAGGACTTCCTCTCACGCTCCCTTTTTAGTATAAATACCCCTCTTAGCCTCCAAGAACAAGAACCTCTCTTCTTTTATCAATTTTCCAACACTTTTGTTCATGTTTTAAGTTGACTCTCTTGATCTTTTAGATCAAGAGTCTCTCTTTATATTTATAAATTTTGGATCTTTTATTTATCTATTTATGTTTACCTTTCTCATCTCTACTCTCTTCTCTCCCATGATTTGTGAGTAGGCTCTTTAGATGGATCTTGGGTGTTTGAGATTTGGCTAGATAGGATTGTAATGAAGGTGTTAGGGATAGTTTATCTTTAGTTTCTAATGGATTAGGAGGCCTTAATGCTTGATTTGAAGGAATCTTTACGTGTATGCATTTCACGCCCGAGAGGTGTTCGATGAAATGTCTAAGAGAACCAAATTCATACTAAACCTTTCTTAGCCAATGAGAGTTGATTGCTAGGGAGTTTAGTGACTAAATGGACCTATTCTTAGCCAACCCCTTCTCGATTTGCTTAGATTAGGAGGAATTGTGTATTCTCAAAGTTTAGACTTTTCTAGCTTGACGTGCTCCTTGTGGTTCGACTCCAAAGTACTACAATAGTATATTGTGCACTTGCGGATAGTGTGATTGTAAGGAAACGAGCTTTTATAAATATTAAATCTTCATTGTCTTTTGTTTGCGAAAACAATCGCGCAACAAATTTTTGGCGCCGTTGTCGGGGAGCCAATATAGCTAGCTCTAATTTATCTTTGAGATTTCAATTCTTTTTGAGACTAAGATTTTATTTTTAAGTATCAAACTAATCTCTTTGCTTTTTTGTTTGTTATTTTGCTTTGCGAGGTAATGAATCCAAGGGATCAAAGAGGTTTGAATGTGCAAAGATTGAACTTGGGCATGGACGAACCAAGATTGGGTGAGGAATGGAAATCATGATGGGTGTGTCATGGAAAGGTTCCACTTTCAAGAGGACCGTGCACCTCCAGAGCTAATTGGGGATTTTAACAAGCCATTCACCAATCCTACAAGAGTGGATATAAGATGTCCTCAACACAACCTTCCTCACTTTGAAATCAAGCCGAGTTTGATTTGATTGATACAAAGCTTGCGATATTTTGGGCTTAATGAGAAAGATCCAATCGAACACCTCTAAAATTTTGAGAGATTTTGTGAGACAGTTAGGATGCAAGGACTCCCTGAGGATCTAGTAAAGCTCTCTCTTTTCTCATTCTCCTTAGAAGATAAAGCTTCTCAATGGGAGAGAAGTGTAAAAAGCTCAACCATAACCACATGAGAAGAATGCAAGAAGCGATTTCTTGAAAGATTCTACTCTCACAAGAGGACTACTAAGTTTAGAAATGACATTGCCTCTTTCAAGCAAGGAATAGAGGGATATTTGGAGAAGCGTGGGAGAGATTTTGTGGTTATACGAGGAGTTTCCCACATCATGCCTTCACAAGAGGTAGCCTTCTACAAATTTTTCACCGAGTAGTCCATGGACAATTTAGGCTTGCTATGAACACGACAAGTAATGAGAATTTTGCTAGGTTGTCAACCGAAAAAGGTGAGAAGTTAGTTGAAAATTTGGCAAGAAGCTACCATGAAGAAAATGCCTATGATAACCACTCAAGAAGGTATGATAAGCGCTATGAGGAGATGAGTGCTAGGATTGAGAAACTTGCCAAAGTATGTGAAGAAGCGCTTATTCATCCCAAAGAGAAAGATTCGACTAAAGAAGCTCCAAGAGGCCAACAAGAGAAGGCTAATTTTGTTCATGAAGGCTACAAAGGGTCTTATTCACAAGAAACTTCACCAAGAAGGTTACATGAAAAGAAACCTTCTATCGAACAAAATCTTTCTAAGGAAGATGAGATTAAAACCATGTTGAAGATGCTTGTGGTTGCAAAGGATGATTTCAAAAGGTTAATGCTTGAGAAGATAGACATGATCGACCATAAGTATCAAAAAGACTTCGTGAAGCTAAAAGAAAGGTATGAATCTCTTGCCTCTTATGTGAAGGAGATGGCATACAAGCTAGCGGAGCAAACTTCTATGTTTGAATCTTAAGAAGGAAAACTTACCAAAAAGTATGAAGTCAATCCTAAGGAGTTTTGTCAATTCATAGCATTGAGGAGTGGAAAGGAATTGCCACCAATGACTCATGAGGAGAAGCCTAAAGAGGATGAGGAGAAAGTTGAAGAGGACCCTATGGAAGAAGGGCTTCAAGAGGAAATACAAGAAGAGGAGATTCCTAAGTAATCTAAAGGGAACTCAAATCAACAAGAGAATGCTACTAAGGTAGTAGCTCCTCCACGTCCAAAATGGGAGAAAAAGAAGGAGCCAACTGACACCAACATTCCCATTGATGAATTGAACCTACCATTTCCCGTGCGTTTCAAAAAACAAATCCTTGAAGCCAAATACAAGAAGATTAAGGATCAAATGGGAAGTCTCATGGTTGTAATACAATTTATGGAATGGTGTCAAGAGCAACCGGTAGTCAAAAAGGTTTTGAAGGATATAGTCACCAAAAAGAAGAGGATCGACAATTTGATGATGATGATGGACCAATAGGGTAGTGAATCTACTCAAATCACAACCCAAAGTGAAAAACCTCTTGAGCCAAAAACCATCCCCAAGAATGGTGATTTGGAGAAATCCGACAAACTTTACTCAATTAGTGAGATTGTTGAACAAGATGCATCATGTGATGCCAAGACTAAGGAGAATGTGGTTTCGTGTGAGAAGACCAAGAGTGGGAAACCTAATATTGTGAAGAAAAGCTGAATTCCAATCATGCTCATTGACTCTTCACCAAAGACAACACTTCCTTGTGTAATCCCAAGCGTGGTAAAAGACGTCGATAAGAAGGGAGTTCCTCTTAACCCCACTCATTTTCCTATTATGACTTTAACTCCAACAAAATGTGTTGATGGAGTGATTGATTATCGAGTTAAGTGCAATGGTTTTCCAAAACCTTTTGTAAAAGGTAAAAGTCATAATTACCAAGGAGATGAAGGAGAAAGGTGAAGAAGGGATTAATGCATTGATGAAGAAGATTCTTGTCATTGAGCTACATGATCCGCCATGGAAGTCAAAATCAACTTGTTGGCCAACCCTACCAAAAGCCTAGTCTCATACCCTAAGTCTAGCTAATGACTCTAAACAAGTGCACTTTAAAGGCAATCTCATGAATATCCTTTTGTACATATCCTTTTTACTATTTCAATTCTTTACTCTTAAGTTCTTAAATTTTAATAAATAATGGTTATGTCTTGGAACGATATTGTTTCAAAGTAATCCTTTTTGCTCAAGCTTAGGTACCAAAGANAACCATACGAATCAAGAATCAAGGCTAAAGAAACTTTATGCCTTTGATCTTATTACAAACCTTTGGTCCAAATCGTCTCATCCACTCAAAACTCATGCATATGAGTGCAAAAGGTACTCCAACAATTCATTGTCCATACTATTGCATATTTTTAGTTTTTGCTTTTTTGTTTAAAGTCACTCTCACGGCTTATGATTCACCGAGACGGTGAAATTTAAGTCCGGGAGAGGGGCTTAGTACTAATTATGTTTTGAGTTGTGATGTTTTCTCTTTCTTCATGCATATTTGAGTCTTGCATTGTAAATATGCATATTTTGCAAAAAACAAAAAAAAAATTGAATCTCTTTTTCAAATCATGGCATATAGATTGCATTCATTTGTAAATACTTAGGTTATTGAGAGTATATAGGATTGCATTTTGAATAGGGAACAATGATAGATTAGCCTTGTAGATAGTTAACTCTTGCTTAATGTTCAATTCCCTCATTAGAAGTACAATAATGCTTAGACCAACTAGAATTCAAAGGAAAATCCATCATTGGAATTAACCTCTTGAAGTCATAGGTGAATGTTGAAGCTAGTTATCATCTAAGCTCAATCTCAACTAAGTGAAACTTAAATTTGACTTAATAATCTTGTTTATGGGCTTAGTCATACTTAACCATAGATAAACACGAGGCACTTGGGCAATGTTTATCAATTTTTACCACCCTTTCTTAGCTCAAGTGGCTACTCTCACTTTAAGAGTAGTTACCATACCCTTATCAACCCTTAGACCTTCCTTTCAAACCCCCTATTAATTTGATTATGAGGTCTCTTTTGGAAAGTGCACACATGGGCAAAAACCCGTGTGCAAAGAAGTTAAACGACAAGGGAGTGCTTCCTTAGTATTATCCTCACTTTAAGGCTAATTAGAAATATAGGGGGGTTGTTCTTTGATGTTCATTTTAGTTTTTGGGTATGGGAATGTGTTGGTATCTCAACCATGGGAAGTAGTATTTAAAAGTTAGATCATCCAAGGTTTGAATTGGGAATAAAAGAAAGAGGAAATAAAAAAGGAAAGAAAGAAAAGAAGAAGAAAATGAACTACATATTAGAAAAAGAATAGCTCTAAACTTAAAGTCTAAGAAAATAAAAATGAATCAAAAGTTTGATTAGAAAGTGGCTCTATAAAGATAGAGAGAAGGTTGGAAGCTAAGTGCAAAATGAAAATAAATCTCTAGCTGTCCTAAGAAGAAAGAGAAAAATGAGCTTAAGTGAGTAAAAGGATCTTGGTTTCAAGGATTTTAATAGGAAACACATAGGGTAGTTAAGTAGACTTCGACATTTTTGGGTGGGAATCATTAGAGGTAAGTAAGATCTTGTATGCATAAATTGTTTGACTCCACCTCGATTTTGCCTAATGTCTTGCACTACTACTTGAGAGAAACCACCTTTAAAATGAGCGAAACCTTCTCTTTGAACACTTCTTCTTATTATTAGCCATTCTCTTACAAAACCAAACGGATTAGATACTTTACCCATAAGTAAAGAACACATATGAAAGCTTAATTGAATGTTAATGAAATTGGTTGAGGAAGTGACTTGTGGATGCTTACCCTAGGATCCTAGAGATGGTTTTGTGATGAATATGGCGAAGTACATTGAGTCTTTGTTGAACCATGCATTATGATACTCATCTTTAGGACATTGATCATAAGGCATCTCTTTTCTATTGTGGTTTTGAGTTCTCACTTGCAAACCTCACTTCCGGGTTCGGTCTTTGATTGTTTGCTTGAGGACAAGCAAAGGACAAATCCGGGGGAGTTGATGTATACATAATTTAACACATATTTAGCATCATTTAGTATGTGTTTTAGTTGCATTTAGGTTTTATATAATGCATTTAGGAGTTAGAATTCATAAAGTTACTAAGTTGAGTCTAGTTTAGGATTTTCGTTTTTGCATTGCATTC
The DNA here is from genome assembly GCA_900406275.1 of Anastatica hierochuntica. Classification (NCBI taxonomy): domain Eukaryota; kingdom Viridiplantae; phylum Streptophyta; class Magnoliopsida; order Brassicales; family Brassicaceae; genus Anastatica; species Anastatica hierochuntica. The sequence continues at coordinate 7,885 of OVAN01008905.1, read as the reverse complement.
TTTTGCATTTGTAGGTACAACCTTTGGATGAGCAACTTGAGAGCTTGGGATGATGGATTCTTGATGTTTAAATGGTGAAGAAACAAAGAGAATTAAGAGCCAAGTGGAAGTGGAGAAGAGAGTATACGCAAATATTACGCCATTCTGACGGCAATTGAAAGAACAAGAAGACAAAGCTGCAAACGCACGCAACCAGCCATCGACCTCCAGGTTGATGGGAGCGGGCCTAAGGTCGACGGGGCATTGCCTTTACAGATTGTTGACGTGTTTTAAGGGTTTTAGGGCTTCCTCTCACCCCCCCCCTTTAGTATAAATACCCCTCTTAGCCTCCAAGAACAAGAACCTCTCTTCTTTTATCTACTTTCCAACACTTTTGTTCATGTTTTAAGTTGACTCTCTTGATCTTTTAGATCAAGAGTCTCTCTTTATATTTATGAATCTTGGATATTTTATCTATCTATTTATGTTTATCTTTCTCATCTCTACTCTCTTCTCTTCCATGATTTGTGAGTAGGCTCTTTACATAGATCTTGGGTGTTTGAGATTTGGCTAGATAAGATTGTAATGAAGGTATTAGGGATAGTTTATATTTATTTTCTAATGGATTAGGAGGCCTTAATGCTTGATTTGAAGGAATCTTGACATGTATGCATTTCACGCCAGAGAGGTGTTCGATGAAATGTCTAGGAGAACTTAATTCATGTTAAACCTTTCTTAGCTAATGAGAGTTGATTGCTAGTGAGTTTAGTGACTAAATGGACCTATTCTTATTGATTATTATTGATTTGTCAATCACAATAAGCGAGAGTTGAGTGATTGCATCATGTAGGAAATGGTTTACTACCATCAGAGTGGAATAAGCTATAGATGTCTTTGGTCATAGAATTTCTCTTAATAGCTTGAACTAACACCACTATTACCATCTTACTAGTCTCTTCAATTACACTCACCCTTGATTCATCGATTTACTTATCTTTAATTCTTGTCTTTGCCATTTAAGTTACCGTTGTTTCTTTTGCTTAATTTACTTTCTTGCTTTGCTTTCTCTATCTAGTTTATGTTATTGCTTTTGTTTTGTATTGCTTAGTAGATTGTTAGTAACCAACCCCTTCTCGATTTGCTTCGATTAGGAGGAATTGTGTATTCTCAAAGTTTAGACTTTTCTAGCTTGACGTGCTCCTTGTGGTTTGACCCCAGAGTACTACAATAGCATATCCGTGCACTTGCGGATTGTGTGATTGTTAGGAAACAAGCATTTATAAATATTAAAGTTTCCTTGTCTTTTGCTTGCAAAAAAATCGTGCAACATCACGATATCACCATATATCTCGCAACAAACAGGTTTCTCTTCCCACTTCTTCTCTTATTCTTTCAACGAAACACACACTTCCAAATCTTGTTTTCTCTCGATTTTCCACGGATCGCAGTGATTTTTGGCTCTAAATTCACTAGTTGTTTGCCCTCTTTCATTCTATCCGATCGGTTTTCGCTAAATCAAAGGTATGTGTTCACAATTCTCACTTCTATTTTCATCACCTTTTAGGGTGATTTTGGGAACTTTTGTTTCCTTGATCTTTACTCTATTTTTTTGTCCATGATTAATGATATATACATGTTATATGATGTTTAGGAGTAGGACTGCACTTAAGTTAAGTGATTTTAGAAATGAATTTGGTGATTTTTTGATTTCGCGTTTCAAACGCCAAAAGTTTGCGAGGATGCATGTTCTTGATGTATTGCCATATTTTTGTGGGCATTATTCTTTTATGTCATATATGTGACTGATTTCTACATGTTTTGGTGCTTGGGTTTGATGATTTTGATGAATTATGTTTGGACTATGAATGGAAAACGAAAATGGGATGAGTTGATGATGTTCTTGCTTCGTGAACTGTTTTCATGGATACTTTTGATGTCTATGAGTTTGATCTATACAAGAACATCGCTCTTTGCAATAGAGATGATAATTTTCTTGTTTGTTGTGGTTTGAATTGGTTACTAATTTGGTTTCCAGGTGTTGATTTTTGCAGGATATGGGTAAACGTAAAGCAAGAACTTTACCTGAGGGACCTGCAACGAAGCCTTTACTCGTGCAGCGCTTCCGAAAGAGCGATGTTAAATATCGCCAACCCTCCTGTCATTAAAGAATGGGATGCGCACGACTCTTAGTTCTTACAAGACTTGGGGCAAATTACATTCCCCATCACCCATGTCATCGATATCGCCCTTCTTGACGCATTGGGGATTCGAGAGGATTTCTTTGAACTTTCCCGGAGAATTGGACTCCCAGCTTGTTGGAGCTTAAGGAGCAATTCTATCCTGAGCTTTGTCGTGAATTCTTGACGTTTGCGTGTCTCGTCTACCAGGATCTCAGCAACCTTGTAGCGGACCAAGGCACATTCTCTTTCATCGTGCAGGGTCAACTTTATTTTATGTCCCTTATGGATTTGGCACGAGTTATTTGTTTTGCGCAGGGTCAAGCTACTTATGTTCCACATTTGCCAAGGTCCAACAAATTTGAGATTACATTACTGCTGGGAAATTTTTCTCTCAGAGTGCCAAACAGTCTCGCATCCACTGTCCCGTTCTCAGACTTGCAGCCAAGATCCTCAGCTCCCATATCCATGCCAAGAACATTCAGGTTGTTGTTACTGATGTGTCAGTATTTTAGTAGGTTTTTCGTACGGTTTTAATTCGAGATCTATGGGTTTTAGTATGTATTTGGATTGTTTTGGCGCGGTTTTGTGTTCTTTGTTGTTTTTACAGGATTCGCGCTTGAATGTGTGAAAAGGAAGCATTTTGGATGGATTTCAAGCCTCGAAGGAAGTGTTCGCGCAAAGCTGGAAAATTACCAGATTTTTGGACACAGATCGACTGATCCAGGGACATGGATCGATCGATCCATGTCCCAATTTTTGGACCGATTTTACGAAGAACCATACCGAACTTATTTCAGACCGGATTTCATCTAAAAGACCCAGACTCAAGTTTCTCTTTTCATAATGCAATTTTTTGACTTTGAGAGAGCTTTGAGAGAGTTTATAACTTAAGGAGAAGAATCATCTTCTGTACTTCGAATCTGAGAAGAATTGTGAACCTTATTCTTTGTTTACTGATTAATACAATGATATCTCTCTTTGATTTGATATGCGTTGATTCTCTGAACATGAGTGAGTAGTTTAATCTTTGGGTTTAGGATTCTCACAAAGGGGATTCATGATTTGTTAATATAGGATTACATGACTAGGGATATTATCTAATGGATCTTCGTCTATAGTTAATCGTAATGGATGAAATTGAATTGATCACTTAGTTTCTGATCTTAGGTTTTTAACTGCTGGAAGCTGGAAGGTGAATGTTTAAATGCCTGAAAGAATTATAGATGGACAATTCTTCTTAACGCGATGGAAGTTGATGTTTAAGTGGATTGTGAACCTATCAAACCTCTTAGTACTGCATGACTAGAAATCGAGGATCAACGAAAGTTAATCTCGAGGTTTCTAGTGCATAGGGCGCTGATGCTATGGAAGTAGATCAGTTCTAGATTAGAATTTGAGTTCAAGACAATTCTTAACCTCTTCCCTAATCTGTAGTTTAAGTCAACAACGAAATATTTCCCTGAGATTACCTAATGTCCAACACTTGTTTGAATCGTTTACAACCTCGTTTGCTTTCTGCGTTTTATTTGCTCTCTTTAATTTAGACATTTGCATCTCTCAAAAGATTTTTTTCAGCCTTAGCCCGCTGTTTGATTTTGATTCTTTGTGCTACTCTTTGGTCTCTGTGTATTCGATCACGAACCACTACAACGTACATCTCTGCGCTTGTAGTGTTATCTCGAGTGAAAACCTGAGCATATCAAGTTTTCTGGCGTCGTTGCCATGGACCAATAGGGAGTATTAGAACTTAGGATCATTCCGTGCCTAAGGCATTTTTTCTTTTTGTTTTTAATCTCTTCTCTTTCTTTTCTGTTTTTGTGCTTTCAAGTGCATGAACAAGCCTCACATTAGAAGCCAAGGGACATCGAATCTAGCTGAGTTCGAGCCTGAACCTTCGCGTCTAGAGAGACTGAAGAAGAGAGAGAAATTTCTGGAGGTTATTAAAGAGTTTGAGTTTGCTGCAATCATGGGTGATAACATGGGTGCAGACAATCAAGTTCACAATAACCCTCTCTTTCCTGAAGCTCTTCCAGGAGCTAACCCACCTGCTGGAGGTTGTGCTAATGCTGGTGTTAAGCAAGCTGGCCACCAAAATCTTGCAGCTGAGGGGTAACAAGGCGCAAATCAACCTCGACCGAGGATGACTCTGGCCCAATATGATACTCCGGAGGCCTTCTATGCAAATCGTGCTGGGATACGCCCGCCTCCCATTGAGAGGAGAGATTTTGAGATCAAGATAGGTCTCATTAACTTGTTGCAGCAGAACCAGTATCATGGGTTGCCTTCACAGAACCCAATGCACCATCTAGATAGATTCGAAGCCATCTGCAATAATATTCAGCACAACGGAATACCTGCTGATGCTCTGAAATGTAGGTTGTTCACTTTCCCTCTGAATGAAAAATCTAGAAGATGGTACAATAGCCTGGAGCTTGATTCTCTTAGGACTTGGGATGAGATCAATGCTGCCTTCCTAGGGTATTTCTTTAATAAATCGCGATCTATGTCCGTGAGGAACAAGATTGCAGGATTTCGCCAATTGAATGCTGAGAGTTTTCATGCAGCTTGGGAGAGATTCAGAGAGTATCTGAATGATTGTCCTCATCATGGATTCACAGATTGGAATTTCCTCAACATTTTCTATAATGGAGTTGAGGAGAAGTATCAGAATGCGATGGACACTGCTAGCAATGGGGATTCCAGTACCAAGACTGTGCAGGAAGCTTATGAGTTGGTGAATAATATGGCCAACAGTCAGGCCAATCGCAGATTAGACTATGAGTGTGGTAGAGGAGTTGTGTCATCTAATGTAAAGAGAATTGATGATCGGCAGCCAAAGCTCGATGAGCTAATGAGGAGAGATCAACAGAGTGTGAACTTTTTTGGTGAGCAGAATGAAGCCCCTGTGCTTCAAGAGCAGAAGATGGGGCAGAGGTACCAGGATTACATGTCTGAGGAGCTGGCAGATGTGAATTACATTGGTGGTCAGGAAAACTTCGGTAATAGAGGTTTCAATCAGCAGAATCAGTTCCAGAACAAGCCGTACAATAAGAATCAGAGTGTCTTTAACTCTGGATTTCACAACAAGAACAGTGGATTTGGGAACAGTGGCTATCAGCAGAAGCAGTTTGGTTTAGAAGGATTCAAGAAAAATTATCAGTCGGGGTACCAGAATCAGAACCGAGGACAATCTTCTGCATCTTCTGAGGATAGCGATCTGAAACAAATGATCCACCAAGTGTTGGAGAATCAGACAAAGTCTGCTGCGGAGATCAATGAGAAAATCGATGGCGTGTACAATGACCTCAATGGAAAGTTTGAGGCTTTGAGTGTTCGAATGAAGATGTTGGAAAAGCAAATTGCTCAAACTTCTGCAAGCAATAGAGCTCCTCTAGGTGTTATTCCGGGCAAACCGGAGCAGTATCCGAAGGAATTTTGCAATGCTATAACAGTTCGAGGCGAAAAAGTGACCGAAAGTTCTTCTGGGACAGAGAACGGTCGATCCCTGCCCGTGGATCAGTCGATCCATGTCCCAGAATCCCATAGAACTTTGCAAAATTATGCGATTGATCAATCGCCTGAACCAATCGATCGATCCCAAAAGGAGGAAAAGGATCGATCGATCCTTGTCTACAGATCGGTCGATCCCTGTCCTGATGAAGGGGTATCAGATTCTGGACAAAAAGTCAAGGCTCGATCGATCCCGATCCCTGGATCGATCGATCCCTGTCCAGACGGGGATGTTTCGAATTCTCATGATGAAACGAAGGCAAATGAGGTTGAAGATGAGTATGTACCACCCCCACCCTATGTTCCCAAACCTCCATATCCTTCCAGACCCTGTCAAAAGATCAAGGAACGCGAGTACGAGAAGCTTAAGAATTTAGTTGGTGAGTTACATGTTCGATTGCCTTTCGTTGAGGCTGTCAATATGGTACCTTCTCTTAAGAGGTACATGAAGGAGATTCTCTCAGATCGCATGACCTTAGAACAAGGTGTATCAGTTCTTACTGCGGAGTGTAGGCAGTTCTTCAGAATATTACACCGGAGAAACGCGAAGATCCTGGTCTATATGTTTTGCCTAACATGATTGGATCTCTTTCCTTCGAGAGATGTCTGTGTGACTTAGGATCTGGAGTTAGTTTGATGTCGTTGTCTGTCTCGCAGAGGCTGAACATGGTGAATTATAACTCCACGAAGATGTCTCTGATACTTGCAGATAGATAAGCTCGCAAGCCTATAGGTATTCTCGATAACATTCCTATTGGTGTTGGGAAAGGCTATGTATACACTGATTTCGTAGTCTTGGAACTTGCTGCAGAACCCAAGGACCCTATCATATTGGGTATACCATTCTTATCTACTGCTAGAGCGATGATTGATGTTCAGAATGGTCAGATGAATCTGCAATTGGGGAAGTTAGGTGTGCGTTTCAATCTTGAGAAGTCAACCAAGAAGCCTACCATAGATAGGCAAACATTTTGAGTTGACAAATTGACTGAGGTGATTGAGGAGGTTGTAGACGAACCTCACACCGAGGAGTCTTTTCAGATATCCTTATCTCGAATTGACGAAAAGAATGGTCTGTTGAGTAAAGACACAGTGGAGATAGCTGAAAGGAATGACGTCAAAGAAGTCCTAGATGGAGACGTTCATTCTATAGTAAGAAAACTCAAGACCAAAAAAAAGGTGAAGGTGAAGCAGAAAGAGGACAATACTGAGGATAACACTGAGTTGACATTGATTCCTCTTGGATGCGATGGAAGCGCTATTGAGTACAAAGTAAAGCGTAAAGGTTGAATCAGACCTTTCTCCAAGGTCAGAGCCATCACTACGCCTGAGTTTAAAGTGAAAGGCGAAGCTACTGTGAATAAAGCGATGAGCAGCATCCTTGAGCTGAAGATTTTCGCTGGTGGAGCTTGCTTCGGGGCGAGTTCCAAGGCTCTTCCAGATTGATCCATCGCCACGATAGTCAAGCTCGTGACTCTAAACAAGCGCTGAGTGGGAGGCAACCCACTAGGTAGTTTTCCTTTTCTTTTTAGTTAATCTGTAGTGTTTCTAACTTTTGTGTTTTGGATTTTTGGTGCGTTTTATGTTTTTCGTGTTTTTAGCCTTTGAATTGCAGAAAAAGATCACAGACAGACGAATAGGGATCAACCGATCCCTGCCATTGATCGACCGATCCCTGTCTAGATACGAGGTTGTTTGACACGATTTCAGGTAAGTTTGCTTTTTCCCGTTACTTTTCATTTTCTTTTTATTTTTATTTGCTACTTAACCCTTCCTTGAATTTGTTCTGCACCGAGACGGTTTGAGATAAGTCTGGGGGGAGGTTAGTGATGTTTCTCGTTTTCTTTTGGTGTTGTTTGAGTCATTTTTATGTCTTTTACCGAGTCAGTTATGGATTTGTTTATGCTTCATGATGATTTTAGACTATTATCTCTGCGCATTGCACTTTATTTATAAGCTCATTGACCATTTTACTTGGACTTTTAGCGCAGGCAAACCGAAATAACTCATGACCAAACTCCCCACCAGAAATCTCTGGAACTCAAACTTTTTTCTGAAATGTTTTTAACTCTATTTTATTTGGCTTACTAAATAATTTTAAACGCTTTGATCCAGGAACTTTAAAATCAGGAATCAAACCCCATCATTCATGAGTACATCCCCATTTTTTCTACCATCCTTTTCGGTAATCCTGAGTGACCAGATTCATCTTTAGT
>OVAN01008904.1:0-17595 GCA_900406275.1 Anastatica hierochuntica | reverse complement strand
AAAGTAAACGAAACAACGTAAGCGAAGAACAATTCGACAGACAAAGATAACAAAGAAAGTTAAGGGAACTTATTCGAATTCGTGATCGGAGCATGCACAACCGGTGTTAAGCTGTGGCCGCAAACTATTGGTGAAAACCCTAGAACTACAACGTAAACTCATTACCTAGTTGAGACGCAGCTCGTTTACGAAAACAAAGTAAGAACCCTAGGTTTTTCTAAGTGTTTTGCGGTGACGGAAAATTTTTTCTTCATCTCTTCCTTCGNCACCCTTTATATAGGTCTTCGTGGGCTTGGCTCGTTTCCTTTCTCGTCCCGATTTGTGCATATCTTTTCGTGGAAATATTCTTTTTTCCCTGATTTGCCTATATCTTTTCGAGATCTTTCCTTATCTTCTCGAAACTTGACATTTTCGCGAAACCCTGGCGAACCATCATTATAAGTGGGCTGGTTCTCGCCCGAAAAAAGTAAGTGGACCATTTTCGCGGTTTCGGCCCTGTCGGGCCGTTTCGCGGCTAAGTGGTCTTTACGATTTATTGCGGGAAACCGTTTCTCGTAAAAATAAGCGGCAATAGTTTTGTAGACCGATTAGGCCGATCGTATAGTGTAGACTCTTCCAGTGTTTAAATTAACCGTCGTCTTTTTACAAGATCGGTACGAAGTCCACGAAAAACACGAATCCTTGCGACTATCGTCATGACGGTTTGACGGAAACTCCAATCGAGACGAAACAAGAGACGATCAAGTGATGATTCGAAGGAAATGACGATCAGAAAGGATGTGGTTCAATCAACAGACTACGGCTGAACGTTATTCACGTCTCAGTGCCAACCGGCACCAAGACAGACACTCTGTCTTGGCGCCAATTGGCGTCAAGGCCATGCCTTGGTCTTGGCGCCAATTGGCACCAAGACAGATACTCTGTCCTGGCGCCAATTGGCGCCAAGACCATGCTCCGGTCTTGGTTCCAATCGACGTCTAGATCGGTCAATCGGTTCCAAGACTCGTTCGTAGGTTTGGCGTCAATCAGCGTTTAGACATTTCTTTGAAGCACGCGGTTCTCCAACGCTTTTGGTGGTTTCGTATCGTTCCGGAGGACGTATCATGTGGCCTCGTGAGAGTTATCCGAGAACCATCGATGCTAACCCTAGCACTTAGATGCTCTAGTTACTTGCGGAAGGACAAACTTTATTCAGAGATTGGTCATGATTGACTATCTTCGAAGCTCTGAAGCCAGGTCGGGAAGAGACAGCCTGAACGATGAGAATCTCGGAGTTTTCAGATATTCTTACGATTCCTGTGTCTGAAGGAGAAAACATTGTTCGCATAGTCCTTTTCAAGCATCGATTTCTTCGGGACAGTTTTTGACCCCAACATTGCCCTAGCGTTCCTAGAACGACCTACGTGTAATGTCCATTCTCCATTGAATCTTATGGCTTGGAGAGTTTGTACCTCCTCCTTCACCAACTAATCCATAGTGGGTGCGAAATTCTGGTACAAAATCTTCTAGCGTCTGGGTTTTTATAGCGCTGGCTAGTCTGAAGACTACACTGTACTCCCCAATTCTCTATCCTATTTGCTAACCTACCTGGCACTTCGGGCTTATGTAGGATGACTTTGATAGAAGCTGCGGTTACTAGCACGATTGTATGCGCTTGGAAGTATGGCCTTAGTTTTTGGGCGGCTACAACCAAGGCTAAGGCTAACTTCTACAGGTTACTGTACCACATCTCGACATCAAGAAGCAATTTACTTACATAGTACACAGGACGCTGGATGGCGGCTTCTTCCCTAACGAGGACGACACTAACAGCGTGATCATAGACATCGAGATACAATAGCATGGGCTCTTTGTGTTTAGGCTTAGATAGCAATGGCGGTGTGGATAGACAATTTTTAAGGGCCACCAAGGCTTCTCTGCATTTGTCGTCGCATAAAAACTCCTTTCCCTTCTTGAGGGCTTCGAAGAAAGGGTGAGACTTGTCTGATAACCTTGAGATGAACCTGTTAAGGGCCGCATTTTTTCCTGTTAGTTTCTGGATGTCTTTTGGAGTTTGTGACATTGGGATCCCTTGGATCTCTCTTATATATTCCGGATTAGCTTCAATTTCCTGATGAGTAACGATGTATCCTAAGAACTGCCCGGAACTGGCGTCGAAGGATCACTTGGACGAGTTGAGCTTCATATTATATTTCCGGAGGGTGTCGAAGGCTTGGTGTATGTGTAAAATATGGTCTTCAGCTAGCAAAGACTTTACTAGCACATTTTCGATGTACACCTCCATGGTTTGACCGATATGTTCGGCAAACAGCTGGTTGACTATTCTTTGGTAGGTGGATCCATCGTTTTTGAGGCTGAAGGGCATGACTTTATAGCAATAGATCCCTTGGGATGTCATGAACGCCGTCTTCTCTTGATCACTGTGGTGCATCAAGATCGGTTTGTACCTGCTGAAAGCATCCATGAAACTCATGAGTTGGTGCCCTGTAGTGGCGTCAACCTGCTTGTCGATGTGTGGGAGAGGGAAAGATCCTTGGGGAAAGCCTTGTTGAGATCGGTGAAGTCGATACAGCCTCTCCATTTCCCATTCTTATTTCTTACGACTACCACGTTGGCTAACCATTCGGGATACCGCACCTCTCGTATGAATCCTGATTGGAGGATGTTGCTTACTTCCTTATTGACGATGACGTCTCTTTCTGGGTGAATTTCCTCCTTTTCTGCTTTACCAGTGGGTGGTTTGGGTCGACCATTAGTCTGTGCGAGATGATGCTAAGGTCGATCCCCGACATATCCGTATGCAACTAGGAAAAGCTGTCTTGGTTAGATCATAGGAAACCTATAAGCCTTTCCTTTAAGTCTAAGGAGAGACGTGAACCGATCTTTAGTTTCCTGGTGAAATCACCTTCGACCTAGGGGACTTCATTTAACTATTCAATCATTGGTTCTTCATCGTTGGTATTGGCCTTGGCCAAATCCTGTGTCAGAAGCGTTGGTGTGCTTTTGCGAGTAACCTCGTAGCAGGACCTAGCATCCTGCAAATCTCCTTTGATTTCCCTTACTCTACAAGGGATATGTAATTTCATGACTTAGTGGAGGGTGCTAGGGACACCCTTCATTGCGTGGATCCATGGTCTCCCAATGATATCATTGTATGCCGATGGACAATCTACGATGGCGAACCTAGTTTGTTAGTTGACTTTTGCTCCCCATACGCTGAGGGTGACTTCCTCGATGGTTTGGATTGTCTCTTCATATGATGTCCGAGTATGGAATTCCCAGCTCCTTGGCGGCTTGCGCAAAAAGAATATTGGCTGAACTTCCACTGCTAATAAGGATCCTTCTAATAATGCAGGACGCCATAGTTAGAGATACAACTAAGGCGTCATGGGGAGTATGTTGTCCCGTGTCGCCACAAAAAGGAGTGAAGCATATTCATGGCTGATAAGGACGGTAATCATGCGTTGGCGATACTGGGCTATGTGTGTGTCGGGGTCGGAGGTTCCATCGTACAAGGCCATGGTTGGCCAAGTGAACCTCTTGGGAACTTCGCTAAGAGCGATGACGTCGATAAATGGCGTGTCGACATAGCAATTTGGGGCGCTCTTGATGATTTGTAGAGCCACCCCTGGCAAGCGCTTGATCATGTTCTCCATAGCTTCTAGCCTTCCCGTTAGCATGGCTTCCAGACCATGGACCTATTTAGCGCTTCCTTCATGAGGTTTCCTAGGGCAATTTTTATAGTAGGAGCAAGGGGTTCGGATCAGACTTGAGCTTTGAGTTTGATACTCTCGCGCCTCCTTTGCGACCGTTCCCAGTGTCTCGTCCAGCGACTGCATCGTGGAACCTTCCTCCACCGCCGAGGCTTTGCGAATTGCATTCTAATCTTCTAACTCCTTCAGGCGAGCTTCGTTCTGTCTTAGATTCGCCGTGATTTGCTCGTACACTTGAAGCTTCGCCGCAATTGCCGCGTCGTCCACTGTCTCGGGTTTTATTTCCATGGTCGTGGATATGAGGTTTTTGATATTCTCCGGCATGGAAGAGCTGTTAGATTCGTTCATCTTTGCTTCTTTGTTCGTGTTGAAATTTCTCCCTTCTTCTAGTGCAAAACTGTTGGGAGGGGGGGGGGTTTGGTGATTCTTCGATGGAGAAGAACAAGAACAAATTATAACAAAGGTTTTAAAGATGAGGTCAGGAGATGTAAAACGATTCTTATTTATTAAGGTATTGTTGTTAGTGATTGTTTATGCAAACAAAAGACAACGAAGCTTTGAAATTTATAAGTCCGTTTTCGTAACAATCATACAATCCGAAAGTGCACGAATATGCTATTGTAGTACTTTGGAGTCGAGCCACAAGGAGCAAACCTTAGATAGACAAGTTCAAACATTAAGAATACACAATCGTTCTTAAGCTAAGAAAATAAGGAAAGAGGGTTTTGGTTTTTGTAATTTAAAGACGAGTAATCTAAATTGCAAATAAGGAAATCAAATCAAGTAAGCATAAGTAGACAAGGAAAGTAAAGCATAAAAGTAAAGCATAATGTAAAGTATAAAGTAAAGCATAAGGTAAAGCATAGTAGAAACCGAAATAAACAAGCAAGTAAAAGCGATAAGATAGAGACAGATCTTGGAAAATGGTCATTGATTTGATCTGATTTAGCAGCTAGGAAATGGTGTGACAAGAGAAATCAATAAGACTTCAACCTCATGACTATGAAATCAAAGCTTAAATTAATACCACTCTCATGGCCAAAAGTCATATTTGCAAGCTAACATATTTCACTCAACTCTCACTTGTTGTGATCATTTAGCAAGCAATCATTAAGAATCATTCCACTTTGTCACCAAACTTCCCTAGCTATCAACTCTCGTAGGCTAAGCTAAGTTTGACATACTTTAGGCTCTTCTAGACATTTCATCGAACACCTCTTGGGCGTGAAATGTATACATATCAAGATCTATTTTTTATCCTAGATGTAGCATTAAGAACACCTAAACCATAGATATCGAAGTTCTATCTATCTCTAAACACCATTCACTAACCACAAATCATATCAAATCTACCATTTCCAAAATCCAAGAAAAGACTACTCACACATCATATGATAGAAGAAAGAAGAGATGAGAAACAGAAGCATGATTTAATAGATAAAAGATTTGAGATACAAAATGTTAAAGAGAGATTCTTGATCTTAAAGATCAAGAGAATCAACTTATAACATAAAGAAAAGTGTTGAAAAGTTGATAAGAGAATAAAATATATGTTCTTGGAGGCTAACATGGGGTATTTATACTAAAAGGGAAAGAGAGGGTGCCCTAAAAGCAATAAAACTCGTCAAAGTGTGCAGTCGGCACCCAAAAGTGGGCTACTGTAGACCTTGAGGTCAACAACAACTTACTTTGGGCAGCAAAGCTGCAAAATTAAGCATCGTCGACCTAAAGTGAGTTGCTCACTTTGGCAGCTTGTGACATCTTCTTTCATCCTTTGTTTGCTCCTTTTGGTTTCATCTTCTCCCATATAATTTGGCTCCTCTTTTTCTTGATTCCTTAGCTCCAAATCCACCTTGAATCCATATATAGAGATTCCATGAATCCATCCCAAAGTTGTACCTACAAATTCAAAGAAATGACATGCAAATGAAATATGATCCTAAACTAGAATTTAGACTCAAACTCACGGATTCTTAGACTTATGTGCAATATATACAACCTAGATGTAGATGAAACTAAGCCAAGCAATACCCCCGGACTTTCCCTTTGCTTGTCCTCAAGCAAACAACAAAGACCAAATCCGAAAGTGAGGTTTGCAAGTCAGAACTCAAAACCAAGATAAGAGAGTAATGCTTTATGCTCAATGTCCTCAATAAAAGTAAAATGGTGCAAAGATCATTTAAGAGTCTATGCACTTCTCCACGATCATCAAAAAACCAAGTCTTAGCATCTAAGCTAAGCATCGATAAATTATCCCATCGCCAATTTCTTTTTACATTCAACTAAGATCAGACGTGAGTTCTTTACCCATGGGAAATGAATCTCATCCATTCGGTTTGGAGTTCAAAGAAAGGGTTTATGTACAAAGAAGTGTAAAGAAGAGGGTTCACTCAATTTATAATGGTTTCTCTCAATCAAAAGTAGTGCAACACAATAGGCAAAAGCAAGGTGGTAGTCGAACAATTTACGCACACAAAGCACTTACTTCCTCTAATTGTTCCACCCCATTGCTCCCTAAGGATCTAGACACTTACTTGATATACTTTCCATCCTAGAATTAGAAACCATAAACATTTTATTGACCCAAACTCACTCATTCTTTTTTCTTTTTGTAGACAACTAGAGATTTTTAAACTTTTAAACTTCTTAACTACTAACATTCTTTTGATTTTAAGAGCCACTATCTAATCACTTGGATTCTTTCTTTTTTTCTTTGCAAGGGTGAATCTATAAGCTTTTTAGTTTATAAGGATAGAGCTTAAACTTAGTACCGGTCTCTAGTGCCTTTTTCTTTCACTTCTCTTTCTATTATTTTTCGATTTCCTTCTTCTTTTTTTTTTCTTTTTCTTATTCAAACATCCTAGGATTATATACGCATTAAGGAACAATTACTTGACTCTATACACACTAATCATTCCCAAGACTTATACAGACCCAAAACCACAAAGATTTTCCCTTCCTATGACTCTAGTTAGCCTTAAAGTGAGGCTAACTCTAAGGAAGTATCCTTTTTGTCGTTCAACTTCAATTCACTCGGAATTTTGCCCGTGTGTGCACTTTCCAGAAGAGGCCTCACATATCGAAATATTAGGGGGTTTTGAAGGAAAGTTTTAAGGGTTTGTAAGATTGGTCACTACTCTAAAGATGAGAGTAGCCATTTGAGCTAAGAAAGGATGGTAAAAATGGTTAAAACATAGCTCAAATGTTAGTGTTATCCCATGGTCAAGTATAGCAAAGCCCATAAGCAAGATATTAACATTCATTAAAGGCCATCTTAAATAGAAATTGATTCAAAAAATAACTTACTTAAACATTCACAAAGACCTTTAAATTGTCAATTCCAATCATGAATTTTTCTAAGACAAAAAGTGGTCTATGCAACAATTTACTTCTAGTGAGGGTATTGGTCATTAAGCAAAACTCAACTATCTATGAGGTAAATCTATCATTGTTCCCTATGCAAAATGCAATCCGATATGTTCTTAACAAACTAAGTATTTACAAATGGATGCAATCGATATGCAAAACTTTGAAAACAAAATGAAAATCTTTTTGGTTTTATTTCGAAAATTTTTCAAAATTTTTCAGGTTTTCTCACAA
The DNA here is from genome assembly GCA_900406275.1 of Anastatica hierochuntica. Taxonomy (NCBI): domain Eukaryota; kingdom Viridiplantae; phylum Streptophyta; class Magnoliopsida; order Brassicales; family Brassicaceae; genus Anastatica; species Anastatica hierochuntica. The sequence goes on along the minus strand of OVAN01008904.1, from coordinate 10,282 downwards.
ATCATAAGTATATACAATGCATGACCCAATATGCGAAGAGAAAAGAAAACAACAAAAATCAAAACGTCATTAGTACTAAGCCTCTCAATCGGACTTAAATTTCACTGTCTCGGTGAATTCTAAACCGTGTGATTGACTTTTAAAAACACACACCAAAATGAAAATATGCAACGGTATTTACAAAGGATTTTAGGCGTACCTTGTGAAAAATCATATGTATGAGTGTCGAGTGGATCCAACGGAGGAGTCAGTCTCGTTGTTTTTCGTCTTGAGCTCCGTAGCCGTGATGATGAACGGCCGACGGGGTCTTTCCCATTCCTTCTTAGTGGTGGTTCTTGAAATGAAGACCTTGGTGGATTCATCTCTTGCTCATGTTGTTCATGGATCACCAATGGCGGATGAGCTATGGATTGTCTCGGTCTTTCGAAATCACGCCTTGGGCATTTTCGAATGTCTTCATCACTCTCGCTTGAGGTTGCATATTTGTTTTACCTTGCACTTCTTTTGAAGCGTCTCATTAGTCGCGAGAGCATATTTCCTTGATTTCTTATGACCTTGGTGTGCCTTATTTGTTCAATTTCAAGGCATTGCTCATATGGTGTCTTTAGATGTGGTGGTGTCTAAAATTGGCCGAGGAGTGAATGGCCAAATATGTCTTGATGTCTCTCTCTTTGGGGTTGGCTTTGTTCGAGTAGTCTATGAAGTCTTGGTTTTCCTTGTAGAGTGGTTCGCTTGTAGTGAAAATGGCTCCGTAGGTGAAAGTGGATGTCCTTGTTCATGGTTGCCGATGTATGCTCCGATTCCGACATAGGAAGGTTACAAGCCCTCCATCTTCTTTGTTCATCCATAAAAAAGTAGATCGCTACATCTCTAGGACCATAGCCAAAGGTGAATTGCCTTTCCACTAAGTAAAGCATATCCATTTTGGTTCTCTCTTGACGATTTCCTGTCCTTCTTTCGTCATCAATATCTTAACCTTCCCATTCATCAAGTTTAATTCCAATGTACTAAAATAATGAATTGAATGTGCCTCCAATCCTTGTGACAAGATGATTTATTCTCCTCATTTCCTCCGCATGATTAAGGAGAATACTTACGAACATGAGACCAAGGTTGGTGTTGTCGCCCAAGTAATCCACCCATATCTCTCTATTTTGGTCCTTTAAATACCTCTTCAATCCTTGGAAAAGCAACTTCATAGCAAACTCATTCATAATCTTGGGGTTTCCCATAGCAAGGAAGGTGTTGGCCACAAAATCCATCGTGTAACGGATTGTTGGGTTACAGATCTTTGTTATTGTGGTTGAGCTCTTCATGTATTCCCCGAAGGCAATTCTTTTCCAAAACTTGCTCAAATCTAAACCATCCTCAAAACCGGTTCCATTCTAAGATGGGTCAAACTCGTACACCTCACATACTTCTCGTGTCGAGATCTTGTATTCATCATCCTTTATCCTAAAGGAAATGTACCCAAAATCGTGCCCTAAGTCTCCATCTCCTTGTTGAAAGTGCAACGTAGATAGGAATTGAAGTGTTTGTTGTGTGCAAGATGGATGGTGCATTCCGAACAAACTTTCACGACCAATTTTTTTTAGCAATGCGCACACGTGGTCATGAATAGCGATGTCTCTCAACAAATTATCATCAACCCACGGTGTTGCTTCTACCTTAAAATGCTTTTGGATATAAAATTAGATATTTCGCTCCTCGATCGGCCATGATTGGTAAGAAACTCGCATAGCAGATCGTGGTGGTGCCATTCTTGTTTGGTACGTACACTTAAAAAGTATTGGTAAGGTGAGTTCAAAGTTTAAAGAAAAAATGAAAATGCTAAAGGATTTAGCTTTGAACCGTTATATAAATGATTAAATCATGAAACACAATGTCCTGATTCTTAGCAATTTCCCTAGGCTAATTCATGATTCTAAATGCGATACACTCATGAGAAACCAAAATGCCAATATTCAAAGTGATATAAACTTTTGCTAATAGGAATTTCCACACAAGAGTATGCATTTGATTTTTACACTTTCCAAACTTAGAATCTTGTGGATGCTTTACTTAACTACCAAGTTTAAAATCCATCTAATCTCATTTCAAGAACATTTCTAAATTCAGACATGATGTGCACTTAATATAATATATCTAAATTAACAATTATGGACCAAACTCAAAGTAGTGAATTCTAGTTATGCACAAGCAAACCAAGCATTCAACAATCAACACCTTACATTCAATAGAATTCAAAAATCAACTTTCTCAAAGAAACTCCTATACGATCGAAAATTTCAAGATAAAGGACACACTTAGGATTATCTCAAATTTAGAACGTGACTCATGAAACCATACTAAATCAACACCAATTACACACATCAACCACAAAATTCAAGTTTTCCCAAAATTGAATTCAAAAACACTATTCCCTCTACTATTCATCTCAAGAACAAAAATTTGATTCATGAATTTCTAGTTACTTCTAGGTGCTTCAAGTTCATAAAACACTAGCAACTAAGCTTCTCCAACTCTAATAAACCACAAAACATCACTAAACACCTTCACTCCAAGATAATCGAAATTCAAGAGAGTAAAAGTGTAAATTTTTTAGTTTCATACCTTGTTCTTGACGCTTTTCAAGAGTGGAATATTGATGGGAGTTAGAATGCACTTTAGAAGAACCAAAATCTCTCAAACTTTCTCACAAATTCTCTCTTTAAAAATCAAAACCTTTCTTTAGCAAAATGAGAGGATGAGTGTCGAAGGTGATGAGAAAGAAAGAGAATAGTGAGAGTAAAAAGTAGTGGTTAAGAGTAAAAGTGTAAAAAGTTATTTGCAAATTGGTTCCTAGGTTTTCAAAATACTTTATTTCCTTGAAAACTTTTGCAAAATAACTCAAAATTTGAATTTTTAAATTGGAGGGGAAATTTAATTTCTTAAATTTTAAAAAAACTAGGACCAAAGGTTTGTAACTGAATCAAATGTATTACCTTTCTTTAAAACAAGTTTTTGCAAAATCACTCTTGAAGATGTTTTAAAATGGTGAAATGCAAATACTGTTTCTTGATTTTAGAAGATATACCTTAGCCATTAGGAAATTGTCTAAGTGTTTAGTCATTTTGGCTCATTGGAATTCCATTTTCTTCCCTGGCATTTGATTCTCCCTTCAAATGGTTCTCCCTTGATACCTAAGCTTATAACAAAAAGAATGGCTTTGAAACAAGGTTGTTTCAATACATAACCTTCAATTATTGAAAATTAAAGACTTAAAGCATTAAAACTTAAGAGAGATTATATACAAAAGGATATTCATGAGATTGCCTCTCAAGTGCGCTTGTTTAAGGTCTTTAGCTTGACCTTTGCTCTCTTCATTAGTTGGGGAAGGTTTGGATCATCTTTTAGAAGATTGATCCTTCTTGCTTCATTTTGCCCTCGCCATTAAGCACATTTTCGGTTGGGTCTCCATCATCCTTATCAAAGAACCATCCATAAACTTCACTCATTGCAATTACCCATAACTTTTTTCTTCTCAAGATAGATTGCACAAAAGTATCTATCATAGGATAATATCAAGTAGTAGTAGACTCTTGGATCAAACCTTGTTGAGAGCTACTATACTTCTTTCAAAGTCTATTCTAGCTCCTCTAGTTGCAAGGAAGGGTGTTCCTAATATTATAGGAAAACAAGTTGGATGCTTCATTTCTATCACCCATAAGTCCGTTGGATTGTGAAATTCTCAATCTTCAAAGGATAATTTTGTATCAACCCGATTGGCTTCTTGGTTGATGAATCCCCTAACATGATAAGAGACTCATTCCTCTCTATCCTCTTGATACCATATTTTCTTACGAATTCGAGCAAGATCATATCATTAGAAGATCCGGTATCTACTAAAGCCTCTTCCTTGAAGATTTCTTCTAGTAGGCAAGGTATTGTGAACTTCCATAGTGTTTTATCATGGAAAAAACCTTGTGATCAGTATTGGTCTTTGGTCATGCATGCATCCTTATCATTTCTTCAACCGCTTCCCTATTAGAGAGGACACTTTTGATGAATGAGATGTGATCCGGAAGCTTTGTCACTTCTTCATGTATGGGAAACAAAACCCCAATATCCATCAATTCCGACTGGACCTTGGAAAGAACCTTCTTTTGAGCCTTAATGTAAGACCGAGAAGGATTAGGCAACTCTTCATATGTCTCATTCATAACCTTGGAAGATACATTTTCATCAACCTCCTTAACCTTTTCAATAATAGGACTCTCTTAATTCCTCTTGAGTTTGTCATCTTTATACCCATCTCCTTGTGAGATCTTTTCTATTAGTCCCCTATAACCATCCTTCGTTAGAACTTTCTCACAAGAAAGCATTGACGATACTAAATAGCCCCTTAGTAGCTCCTTTAGCTCATCCTTTTGAACAATGATATTCTTGAGCTCCTCTTCGTACTTTGGATCGTTCTTAGCTCTTTCCAACATATGAGGTAGAACCTCAAAATGGCTAACAAATGAATACATTTCTCAAAATTTGTCAATGGGTATCTCGTTTGATTCTTCCGGAAGGATTGGAGGTGGCACATATATAGGTGTGTTCACAATGCAATCCTCTTGTAAACTTTCGTCCTTTATGGTTGTGTGTTGACTCTTCTCCTTAGGTATAGGTGCTTCTTCTTTGGGTTGGATCTCGTTATTGGGTAGAGCTTTCAACAATGATCTCTATATTCTCTATACCCGAAGCTTTCTCATAATGGAGGCAAGGTTGTGTCTCTTCCTCCTTGGACTTTTCATATAAGCCTTGTCCCGTGTGATCTCCACATTCATCATTATCATACTCATCAAAGATTGGTTCCCCTATATCAAAGTATTGATCATCAATGATGAACANGGTTGTAGGTTCTTCATCATACCTCACAAATAAATCTTCATTAATCTTACATCCAAGAAGTTCCTCAAACTCTCTTACGGAATTCTCGGCTTCAAGGAAGAAGATATCCTTAAGTTGATGTGTGAATGCAATATCGGTTGACTCTATTCCTTTGTGAATGTTGTACCTTGAAAGGAATAACAAACAAGTAGCAAGATAGTTAGTAACAATTAAAAATAAAGCTTAGTCTTGAGAATAATTGAAATCTTAAAGGAAAACAAAATCTAGCTTTTGTGCTCCCCGGAAACAGCGCCAAAAACTTGTTGTTAACGATTGTTTATGCAAACAAAAGACAACGAAACTTTAAAATTTATAAGTCCGTTTCCTAACAATCACACAATCCGCAAGTGCACGGATATGCTATTGTAGTACTTTGGGGTCAAACCACAAGGAGCAAATCTTAACTAGACAAGTTCAAACTTTAAGAATACACAACAATTCTTAAGCTAAGCAAATAAGGAAAGGGGATTTTTGTTTTTGTAATTTAAAGACGAGTAATTGAAATTAAAAATAAAGAAATCAAATCAAGCAAGCATAAGTATAAAAGGAAAGTAAAGCATAAAAGTAAAGCATAAAGTAAAGTATAAGGTAAAGCATAAGTAGAAACCGAAATAAACAAGCAAGTAAAGGCGATAAGATAGAGATGGATCTTGGGAAATGACAATTGATTTGATTTGGTTTAGTAGCTAGTTAATGGTCTAACAAGAAAAATCAATAAGAACTCAACCTCATGACTATGGAATCAATGCTTGAACTAATACCACTCTCATGGCTAAAAGTCATATTTGCAAGCTAACATATTTCATCCAACTCTCGCTTGTTGTGATCATTTAGCAAGCAATCATTAAGAATCATTCCATTTTATCACGAAACTCCCTAGCTATCAACTCTCGTAGGCTAAGCTAAGTTTGACATACTTTAGGCTCTCCTAGACATTTCATCGAACACCTCTCGGGCGTGAAATGTATACATATCAAGATGTAGTTTTTATTATAGATCTAACATTAAGAACACCTAAACCATAGATATCTAAGTCCTATATATCTCTAAACACCATTCACTAACCACAAATCATATCAAATCTACCATTTCCAAAATCCAAGAAAAGACTACTCACACATCATATGACAGAAGAAAGAAGAGATGAGAAACATAAGCATGATTTAATAGGTAAAAGATTTGAGATACAAAAAGTTAAAGAGAGACTCTTGATCTTAAAGATCAAGAGAATCAACTTAGAACATAAAGAAAAGTGTTGAAAAGTTGATAAGAGAATAGACTATATGTTCTTGAAGGCTAAGAGGGGGTATTTATACTAAAAGGGGAAGAGAGGGTGCCCTAGAAGCAATAAAACTCGTCAATGTGTGCAGTCGTCGCCCATAAGTGGGCTACTGTCGACCTTGAGATCGAAAACAACTCACTTTGGACAGCAAAGCGGCCAACATAAGCGGTCGTCAACCAAAAGTGAGCTGCTATCGACGTGAGGTCGACAACTGCTCACTTTGGCTGCTTGTGGCTTCTTCTTTGATCCTTTGTTTGCTCCTTTTTGTTCCATCTTCTCCCATAGCATTTGGCTCCTCTTTTCCTTGATTCCTTAGCTCTAAATCCACCTTGAATCTATCTCTAGAGCCTCCATGAATCCATCCCAAAGTTGTACCTACAAATGCAAAGAAATGACATTCAAATGCAATATGATCCTAAACTAGACCGAACTCATGGATTCTAAGACTTATGTGCAATATATACAACCCACATGCACAAAAATATGCAAGAAAATATGTACACATCACGTATAAAAAAGATCGATTGCAATATGTGTGTGTGTGTGTGTCAAAGTTTCTGATCATTGAACTAGGATTCTTCCATTTGTATTTATAGTTATCGTATAAGAGTGTTTCCATATTTCTTTATGGATAACTTCTATATTCGAGTCTATCTATACAATAAAGAATATTTTCTTAATTCATTAAGGTATTTGTCCTTATCTCTTACGATTTAAATCAGCTAAGGGGGATATCCGCCCTACCTCGGCTATGGCCTTGGCTTGGTGGTGTGCGCTAGGCTATGGCCTTTGTTTACACGTTCAACTAGGGAGTTTGTTTATGTCTCCTTGTTCTAGCTATGGTCAGACTCTAAGAGAATAACATTACCCCAACATACTTAATATATAAATTTTATATTAAAAATTTTAAATATAAATGTGTTGATTGTATACATGTTTATGCATTTCTTACGATTACGTTGGTCTTATATTATCGATTAATTTGCTTAGTATAACAACGGAGCATTATTTAATTATGTGACATTACAAAAAATATAATATTGTGTTGATTTTACAAAAAAAAACATCGTTTGTAAAACAAGCAAAAAACCAAGGGTAAAAGAGTAAAATCTAATTCTTGGGATATGAGACTGAATTAATAGTTGATATTTTTTAAAATAAATAGAGCGATTTTCATATAAGGACACTTTTTGAGAAAGTGTAAACAAAAGAAACACTTTTTGGATAGAAAGCACTTTTCTATTTAATCGAGGTAAATTTGAACAATTTTACCTTTGAAAACAATAAACATTCCTCTCTTTCACTTTTTTGTTTCTTCTCTCTTTTTGGAAAAAACGTGTGAATTATTTTAGTCATTCCATTTAAATGGTCATAGATATTTACTCTCATTTAAAATTTTCTCTTATTTTACACTTGTTTATGTTCTTTAGATAATGGTTTATTTTGATTGCTTGTGTATATTTTAAAAACGTGTGAATAATTCAATCACGTGGAGTAACTCATTTGTACTGATCCATCAAAAAAAATTATAAAAAATCACGTGGACTAATCCATTATAGATGAATCCATTTGAATTAACTCTAAAGAGTCATTTACAAAAGAAAATTGAAGTGAATTCATAATCAAAACCAAATTCTACCACCACGTATACACAAAGAAACCCTAACATGATTTTTGTGGAATCCATAATCAAAATCAATATCCACCACCAAAATCATCGATTAGAGAAATGTTAAAGATCATGACTTGGACAAAGAAAGACCATTTGTGGGTAATGTTTTGGATTTGACCACGAGGACCAGTGGTTTACAAAAACATTGTGAATAAGAAGTTAGGTTGGTTGGACTGCATATGGGTAAAGTTGTGCCGATAGATGTGTAAAATTTGAAGTAATTTGAAAATTACTAATATTATTTGTTTTAATGGAGAAGCAGGAAGATTTTTTGCCTGATGTAGATTTTCCGCCTAATTTGAATTAGTGTAATAAATATTTTTTTATGACGAATTTTAGTTGAAAACAATAAAATTTGTATGGAGGTTAAATGCAAATATTATAAATTGTTAAATAATGTAGTTAATAAGTATAAGTATTATTCTTGCATGAATATATCCACGTGGATTGAACCATAATGGACGAAAAAATGACACCTTAATATGATCAAGCGAATGAGTAAAATATAAGAGTGATGTTGGGTTGTCTTCTTCTTCTACAACTCTCTCTCTCTCTCTCTCTCTCTCTCTCTCTTTTGGATCCAAACCTCGTTCTAGCTCATCTCTCTCTCTCTTTGCTCTCTCTCTCGCATGATCTCTCTGGATTCCAAACTCTATTTATCTCGTCTCTTTCTTCCATAAACTTTATGACTGCAAAAAACCCCAATTTTCAAGCTAGGGTTCGATTCAAGTCTTTTAAACGGGATTCGTAATTTTGGTTTAGGTTAAATTTAGTTCAGACGACAAAAATTAATTCCGAATTAGGATCGGTCGTTACAATTCTCTCCCATTTAAAATAATTTGTCCCAAAATTCGTAGGTTAACTTCTCCCTCATTTGATTTTTGACCAAGCTTTGAAGTGTCTTTCTTCCTAGTCAAATCCATGCAAATTCCAATCCAATAAAAAATTTTTTACTACGACCCATAAATTTCAACTTAGCGACCACGACTTTAGCCATGGTCGGTTTAATCAAGTGATGTAGACATTTCCACAACGATGAATAATTATGGCGGCTTAACAAAGATAGCTTAGTGGGTTCTAGAAACTTTTATTAGACTCTAACCTCGAAAATTTTATTCATTAGCTGGAGAGCAACGATAGCACCTCCGTCCTAGAATAAATCATAGTTTTGGTCAGGAGAGCAATAATAAAACAAAAATACGCACGTCCAACCGTAGAAGCTAAACCAAACCGAAGATTCCACATACACCTTCCCCAATATCTAATTAAGATTCATGATTATAATTCAAAACTCTTGGATCGAACTCCCGACAGCGTATACCCTACTGAATTTAACATAATACCTTGTCATTCGACTCATGGCTCGTACATGCCGGTAATAACCTTATGATCCACTGAGATATCCATAACATCATTTAAAATCTCCTTGAGTTGCTTCCGCAATCTTGTTGTGATATGATTTATCCTACTGGTTCTTTGATGGACTTCATGTCATCTAGAATCGCACGTATGCTCTAATGTACGTCTATAACCTTTGCTTGTTCTTGTCTTTCCATATGAATCTCTTTCAACCTTCAAATGAATGCTCTCTTTGAAGACCAACACTCCACAAAAACTCGCATATCTGAGTTGCGAAAAATGCATGGAGCGAACTATGTATTCACTATCTCCACCTCAAACTAAGACATAAAACTTTACGAATAAACAATAACCAAGACAAACTTAAAGATTCAAAATTTTTTTTTATTAAACTCGAATATAACCTAATAAGCTGACAACAATGAGAAACTATCTAAAAACAACATGGATCCTAACATAAACATACAAACAACATTGGCGTTCGTCATATAGAATATCTCACTTGAACGTCACATGGTGTGTCTCAGCTGGCGTTTCACCCAACAATATGAGGTGTGTCTCAGCTAACTTTTCACCAACAATACCAGGTGTACCTCATTTGAAAATTCTCACCCCCAACACAAAATGAAAGCATGGAAATTGGAGGAGGTGGTTAACACCCGGATCCGGTTAGGAGTTAACCGACCCGAGGATCGACTAGGGAGCCAATATGCGGGCGAGCCACCAAGGCCCACCAAGAAATGTCCGGTCCAAATCGAAAGAGAAAAGAGAAGGCCCATGAAATTCAAAGCTAAGGGAAATCAAAACGGAAGAATCGGCATTAACGAGAGGAGTAAATACACAATAAATCGGGAGTTACAAAGAGCTGGAGGAGTATAAAAGAAGAAGGAGGAGCTTTAAGAAAGAGACCGATTTTTTCTTTCTAGAAATTGAGCTTGAAACTTTTGTAGAATTACGATAACAATACAATAAAATACCATCCTTTTTCAGTGTATATCGATAAATCATACACCCCGTATTCTGTGTGGATTCCAGATCCATCAATTGGCGCT
>OVAN01008903.1:0-17595 GCA_900406275.1 Anastatica hierochuntica | reverse complement strand
CGGGAAGTATGAATCCTTACGATTATCGTCGCAACGGTTTGACGAAAACTCGAATCAAGACGAAACGAGAGATGATCAAATGAAGATTCAAAGGAGATGATGATCGGAAATGACGTGGTTCAGTCAACGGATAACGGCTGAACGTTGTCCGTGTCTTAGCGCCAATTGGCGCCAAGACAGATGCTCCGTCTTNCGTCTTGGCCTTGGCGCCAATTGGCGCCAAGACAGACGCTCCGTCTTGGCCTTGGCACCAATTGGCGCCAAGCCAGACGCTTTGTCTTGTCCTTGGCGCCAAGACAGACGCTCCGTCTTGGCCGTGGTGCCAATTGGCGCCAAGACAGACGCTCCGTCTTGTCCTTGGCGCCAAGACAGACGCTCCGTCTTGGCCTTGGTGCCAATTGGCACCAAGACAGACGCCTTGTCTGGATGTTTCTCCGAAATGATTCGGTTATCCGATGCATACGGTGGTTTTGTATCATTCCGAAACTCGTATCTTGGGATCTTTCGGGAGTTATTCGGAAACCTCGGATGTTAACTTTAGTGTTTCAGTGCTTAGTCGTTTGTGGATGGCCGAACTTCGTTGAGTAATTGTCCACGATTAGATATACGCGAGGTTCCGTAGTTTGTTGAGAAGAGTCGATCTGGATGACTTCTCGTCGCTCGGAGACTTTTCTAGATGACCATGAGTCTAGACGATTGTAAGTCTAGACGATGGTAAGTCTAGACGACGGTAAGTCTAGATGACAGCAAGTCTAGACGATGGTGGGTCTAGACGACGGTAAGTCTAGATGACGATAAGTCTAGACGACATTAAGTCTAGTCCACGGTGAGTCTAGACAACGGTAAGTCTATACGTCCTTAAGTCTAGACGACGGTAAGTCTAGACGACGGTAGGTCTAGACATTGGTCGCGTTTCCGAGTAAGTTTTGTTAGAGATGCAATCTTGAACGTTGATTTCGAGATGACCGTTTTTTACACGAACACCATTCATGGAGTGGTGCCAAGATAACCCCATAGTGAACAAAGTGCTAAAGGATATCATCACGAGGAAGAAGGGAATCGACTCCGTTATGGAAGTTGTGACTCATGAATGTAGTGTTATCATTCAAAACAACTTCCCACCAAGAGAAGAGACCCCGGAAGTTTCACTTTTCCTTGTACTTTGAAGCACATGACCCTTGGGAAATGTTTTGTTGATTTAGGAGTGAGTGTGAGCCTAATACCCTTGACGGTCTCTAAGAAGCTTGGCTACACAAACTTTAAGCCAACAAGAATCCAATTGATATTGGCGGATTGGTGTATTCGATATCCACATGGTATTCTTGAACATTTGCCATTGATCAATTGGGTATTGCGAGGTTCCAACGGACTTTGTGGTCTTGGAGATGGCAGAAGAACCGTTGAACCCTATCATTATTTGATCTTGAGATGGATTTGCCTCCTACAAGAATTTGATCTTGAGATCAAGGATAAAAAGGGAATTGAGAATGTAGTGTCGGATCACTTGTCAAGGATGAAATTTGATGGACTACCAATTAATGACTCACTCCCGGAAGAACAAATCAACTCGGTGGAAAAATTCTTCCTCATTGAGGGAAATCTCAAACAATGGGAGGAAGAGAATGCGAGTGTAGTGACCACTACAACTCCTTAGTATGCCAATTTTGTCAATTACCTCATGAGTGGAAAAGAGCCTCCAGATATGGGGACTTATGGGAAAAAGAAGTTCTACCGAGATCTTAAGTCCTATTATTGGGATGATCCTTTACTCTACAAGCAATGCAAAGATTAATTATATAGAAGATGTGTTTCGGAGGAAGAAGCTAAAGGAATCATCACCAAATGTCTTAGTGCTAAATATGGTGGACACTTCGCCACTTTTAAGACGGTTCAAAAGGCCTTACAAACAGGATTTTGGTGGCCCACAATATTCAAAGATGCACATGAAGTTGTTTCCAAGTGTGATTCATGTCAAAGAAGAGGAAATATAACAAAGAGGACTGAGATGCCATTGAATCCTATTCTTGAATTGGAGATTTTTGATGTGTGGGGAATAGACTTCATGTGACCTTTCCCTAAATCGAATGGAAACTTCTACATCTTAATGGCGGTCGACTATGTCTCCAAGTAGGTAGAAGCAATAGCAAGGATAGTAACCAAGCTCTTCAAAACGATCATTTTCCCTAGATATGGCACTCCAAGGATAGTGATAAGTGATGGTGGAAGCCACTTCATCAACAAGGTTTTTGATAAACTCTTGAAGGCTAATAGAGTGAAACATAAAGTGGCGACACCATACCACCCTCGAACTTTTGGACTAGTAGAGATATCCAATCGCCAAATCAAAGAGATACTAGAGAAGACAATTAGAGTAAATAGGAAAGATTGGTCTACCAAGCTTGATGACACACTTTGGGCATATAGAACGACATTCAAGATGCCTATTGGGATTATGCCATTCAACCTCATCTATGGTAAATCTTGCAATTTACCTATTGAGTTAGAACACAAGGCACTTTGGGCTACAAGGAAGCTAAATTTTGACTTCAAGGAAGCTAAGGAAAGAAGATTAGTGCAATTGGAATAACTTGAAAACTTGAGGCAAAATGCTTATGAGATCTTGAAAATCTATAAGGAAAAGACAAAAGCTTTTCATGATAAGAAGATCCTCAAGAGGGAGTTCAAGAAAGGAGATAAGTTCTATTGTTCAACTCTCGGTATAAACTCTTCTCGGGAAAATTGAAGTCGAAATGGTCTGGTCCTTTTGATGTTGAAGAAGTAATGACATATGGTTCAATAACTCTAAGAAACCACTCCGGAGAAGAATTCACTGTTAATGGGCAAAGATGCAAGCCATACTTAGCGGATACATTACTAGAGGGAGCGAGTTGTCTCGTCCTCCACGATGCACCATTGTCATAGACCACTTCAAAGTCAAGCTAATGACTATAAACAATCGCCTTTGGGAGGCATTCCCAAGAAGAAAAACTACCTTGTCAAATAAATAAATTCTTTTAATTTCAATCTTTCTATAGTATTTGTTTAACTATCTAATATAAGTTTTGTGATTTTGGTTTATAGGGGAGTGATGATGAACAGAGCATCTACCAAACGGATTCCTGAAGAGTTTCTAGCACTCGCCTCAATTTCTAAAATGTTGGGCAAGTTTTTGAGAAACGAAGAGAAATGGGAGTAAATTGCAATATTTTATTAAAACACATGTTTTATTAGTTTCTGTCTTCCATTTCCATAACTTTTCTCTCTCTGAAAACATCTTGGAAAAGAAACTCTCTCTCTCATTTTGTTAAGAGAAAATCGAAATCCATAGCAAGGATTTTCAAAAATTTCAACTCCATTTTCGAAGTCATCTTTGTGAATCTTTCATTGCATTCATCACTTAAGAACCTAAGGTATGTTCTCTAATCTTTAAATTTGATGAAAAGGTGAAACTTTCTTAGATTCTTGGGTTCTTTAATCTAAGAGTTCTAAGCTTGAATAAGTTGTGCTTATGGTTAGAATAGCTTAGAGAATGGTTGGGAATGAAGATTCAAGGCTTAGTTTAGAAGATGTGGTGCTTATTTGAAAATTTTTAAAAATTGTGTTTTTTAGTGTTCTTGAATATGAATAGTAACTTTTTTCAAAATTTCATGCATTTGAATGATTTGAAGATCTCAAATGATAGCCTAAGGATAGATATGAAGTTCCCAACAAAAATTTTGCAATTCTGTTGAGTAAAAACAAAGGTATGACAATTTTAATTATTGGTTTTGGATTGGTGACGGGATTGTGTTGTAAAATTTGAAAATTTATAATTCTTTGAATCTTGAGCATCTTGAGTTATCTCTTTCATGATTCTTATGTTCTTTGATGCCTTGAGAATGTTCTTTGACATTTTAACCTTCTTAAATTCAAGAATTTTTAGCAATAAAAATTTTAGGAACTTACATATCCATTCTATCAATGTAGGAATCATTTAAGTGAACAAGCGTAATGGCACCAAACAAAAGAGGTGGAAAGGGAGTTAAAATTCAAAAAGGAAAATCCAAGCAAGCTTCTACCTCTAAGGGAGCAACAAGTTGAAGAAGAGCATCAACGCCAACCAAAGCCATCTCGCAAGGGCTAGCAACCGTGAGGTGGCCGGTCCTGAGAACACTTCCACCTCGTCCGTTAGAAATCAAAGATGCAATTTGGAATGAGGAGGAGAGGGGAAAAAGGAGATTCTTTGAAAGGATAGAATTTGAGCCTACAAAATTCATGGAGAAAAAACTATTGCGAAGTATGAGGCTTTACGAAGAAGTATGTTATCTACTAGAGGGAATGAATCTCCAAGGTTTGGTTGATATTAGTGAGCCTCTATATGAGGATGAAGGGAAGGATTTACTCGCCACAACGAAGATTATCTACAATGCACCATCTCAGCCAAAGCCAAAATATGGGTATCTCAACTTCAGGATAAGAGACAAGGAATACTCCATAAGCCTCTTTGAGGTTTGCAAGGCGTATGATCTACCACGAGCGGAGGAAGCTAAGTACCCTTATTGGGATGGAATCAACGCTTTTTGGGACATCATAGCCAATGGACCGCTTACAAATAAAAGTCCCAAGTCTTCAAGGATAAGAAACCCGGAGAAAAGATATGTCCAAAAGCTAATGGCCAACACATTTTTTGCTAGGACCGAAATCGGCACGGCAAACCGAAACGAAGTGCTTCTTCTATTTTGAGGACGAAAGGAAGACTTGGAACAATGGAAGAAATATGCGGAGGATGATGATTTTGGCTCAAACATCAACATAGCGGTGCTCTTTCTTAGATATATGGCAAGCTGCCAAGGTAAATGGGTTAGGAGAATGACCCTCCCAAAAATTTTCTTCGGGAGCTTCCTAACACCATTATTTAAGAGAGCAAAAGTACCGTAAGGAGAACCAAGCTCGGTGAGGGATCCCATAGGTATTAGAGACCTCATACACTGGCATTTCATCTGAATCAACAAGACAACCAAGGAGATGGAGTACCTCTTCTATAACTTCAATACCAGAAAGAGGGTATATTTGAGTTTCCATTGCAATGAGCTAACAAACATAGGCTCATTGGACAATGTCATCTTTGTGCATTTGGGTAAAGAGGATGAAACGGAAACTTCAAATGAAATAAGGATGATTCGAGCTCATGGAGAGTCAAGCGGGGACGGTTCCATCGTCGACACGAGCACCACCACCAATCCACTTTCATTCGTTCCAAAAACAAAGAGAGAGAGAAGGAACTCCTAAAGGCTCTTCAGGAAGAAAGAAAGGCATTTGAAGAAAGAGTGAACCGTGACATTGAGGACCTAAAGAGGCAATTTATTGGGATGCATAGCCAAACACGACATGAAGAGTTGCTCAAGAAAAAACCTCGCTAGCCGCGGAAGCACTTGTTTCCTTGGTGGAGATGAGAGAGCACATAAGAAATGACCCCAACATGAAGACCTACAAGCGAACTAGAAATAGGAGGGAACCCACCGCACCAATCTCACCTTAGAAGAAAGAGGTACAACCTACAACTATTGTAAATACCATCTTATATTTTCGTTTTTATATGTGTGTTTAAAGGTCACTCTCACGGTTTAAAATTCATCGAGATGGTGAAGTTTAAGTCTGGGGAGGGGCTTAGTACTAATGTCGTTTTGAGTTTTGATGTTTTCTTTTCTTTACATATTGAGTCTTGCATTTTATATAGTTATGACTTATAAAAAAAACCCAAAAAAATCGAAAATTTTCATAAATCCAAAAAATATTTTCAATTTGTTTTCAGAAATTTGCATGTAGATTGCATCCATTTGTGAATATTTAGGTGGTTAAAGCATATGTGGGAATAGAAATTTGCACTATCGATTTACGATATCGAAGGAAAGTCAGGAAACCCTAACTTTCCCTGAGGTCTCGGATTTCTGCTGAGCCAAACAACGAGAGATCAAAACGCGATGAAAGCAGACGATGAATTAAACGTAAAGAGATTGCAAAGTAAAAGTAAACAGGATTCGTAGATAACGAAGTTACAGTAACACGAAATTGTAAACGAAAAGTAAATCGAAAGTGAGCAGAAATCATAAACGAAGTAGAGTGAAAGAGATCTTATTCTGAATTCGTGTTTAAGCGTTTACAACTAGTGTAAAGCCGTGGCGACAAGAACTGTCGGCGAGAACCCTAGATCTAACAGGCGATGAAAACAGACGATGAATTAAACGTAAAGAGATTGCAAAGTAAAAGTAAACAGGATTCGTAGATAACGAAGTTACAGTAACACGAAATTGTAAACGAAAAGTAAATCGAAAGTGAGCAGAAATCATAAACGAAGTAGAGTGAAAGAGATCTTATTCTGAATTCGTGTTTAAGCGTTTACAACTAGTGTAAAGCCGTGGCGACAAGAACTGTCGGCGAGAACCCTAGATCTAACAGGCGATGAAAACAGACGATGAATTAAACGTAAAGAGATTGCAAAGTAAAAGTAAACAGGATTCGTAGATAACGAAGTTACAGTAAAACAAAATCGTAAACGAAAAATAAATCGAAAGTGAGCTGAAATCATAAATGAAGTAGAGTGAAAGAGATCTTATTTCTAATTCATGTTTGAGATTTTACAACTGGTGTAAAGCCGTGGCAACAAGAACTGTCGACGAGAACCCTAGATCTAACAGCGTAAACTTGTAAACCTAGTTGAGTCATAGCTCGCTAACGAAAAACGAAAGTAAAACCCAAATTCTCTAAGTGTTCGGTGGTGACAAAATTTCTCTCCCTCATTCTTCTCCTTAGCCCTCCTTTTATACGCCTTCGTAGGTTAAATCTGTTTTCTTTTCCGCCCTAGATTCGTGCATATCCTTCTGCAGGAAATATTCCATTTTTTCGCGAATATTCCATATTCTTACGAATTTTCCATATTCTTACGAATTTTCCATATTTATCTTCATACCTTGACTTTATCGTAATTTCCTTTTATCTTTCGCAAACCTCGGGTATATCGTAGACGCAATTGGGCTGGTTCTCGTTCCGAAATCGTTACAGGCGTTTTGTCACGTTTTGGTCTTCATGGGCCGTTTAGCGACAAAGCGATTTTTACGATTTCATTCGGAGAAATCGTTCTTCGTACGACTATGCGATGACGGTTTTACGAACTGGTAAGACCGATCGTATGGTTATTACAATGTCGGTGTTTCCGCTAACCATTATCGTTTCATACGATCGTTATGAAGTTTTTACGAAAGGTTCAAGTCTTTACGGTTATTGCCGCGAAACTTCAACAGAGATTCCGATCAAGACGAAACAAGAAACGCTTGAACCGGGATTCGAAGGAGAAGACAATCGGGAAAGTGTGGTCCGGGCGCCCATTTTGCGTCCAGACCGTGGGTCTGGGCGCCCATTGGGCGTCTAGACTGTTGTCTGGGTGCCCAATGGGCGTCCAGACTTGCCGTTGTTCGTTTTGATCTTTTTTTCAAAGCGATGCGGTTTACCGTCGTTTATGATGACTTCTTATCGCTCTGGAACTTGTTTACCGAGATCTCTCAGAGGTCTCAGACGTTGATTTCGTTATTCTCGCGTTTAGTTTCCCGCGAGTTACTAGACTTTGCGAAGCGTTCGCTTATGGATTGCTTGACGCGGATCTTCGATATTTGGTCGAGAGGAGATTGACATAATGAAAAGAGCCTCAGAATTAATAATCCTTTCGCGATTTTCATTTTCGAAAGAGAGATGATGCTTCCATTAATCTTTTAGGCATCGATTTCGTCGTAAACGTTTTTGACCACAGAAGTTAGCGCCCTAGTTTGCAAGAACCGTTGAAATGTTTTTGCTAACTTTAAAGGCACGTTAGGCAAGTTAGGCGGAATTGATGGCTAAAAAAAGTCTGAGGATGAATAGTTAACTTTTCTTTCTATATGTAAGAGAAGTAACTTTTCAAACCTTTCACTTCCACTTTCTCACAAAAATTTGCTTAAGGTAAAAACAAGATCCTTGTCCTTTCCATTTCTTTTCCTTCTTTTGTGCCATGGTTACGGATAATCTACTATCCAAGGGTGCCTTGTCGTGTCACAGTCTGTCAATCCTGACGAGGCGAGGAAATACTGGCGGGTTACGGGTGGTATCGAAGCTCCACCGGCCGAATCGTGGTGTCCACCGAGACCGAAATTCAAAAAGGACGCCCGTAGGCCAAAAGAGTGTCGAAAGTCCTTCCTTGTCGTGATCCGAGATTTTTGCCGAGTCCCAGATTAGGTAGAGTTCCGAATGCCGATTGTCGGAGAGGACGCTGATTCTCTGCCTCGTGATTTCTTTACGTGCTAAGAGACGCATTTGTTGCTTTGCCGATCTTGGTTTCCCATTCCGGGAGTCATAATCCAGTTTTTGGATCATTACGGTTTATCGATCAGTCAGCTCTCGCCCATCGTTCTCCAACACCTTGTTGGACTCTTGGTTTTGGGTTACGAGCGAGGGATGAACTTAAGCGTCGATTATCTTTTGGCGCTTTTAACTCCGTCGGCCGCGGGTAAAGCGCTACATTATTGCCTCAAACCTAGGGCAAACATGGCGGTGATCCAATCGTTTGCATCCAATTTCCATAAATGGAGAAAACGATACTTCTTTGTCCGTTTAGATAGCACTTCGGTCGAGAGAGAATACATTTCTTCTTTTCGGCGTGAATGGGGTCTTGCGGGTATCGCTTTTGATACTCTGGCCGCTTTCTTCTCGTTTGCCGATATCTGATGATTTTTTTGTTTTGCAGAATTGGATCCCCTTCCTCCGCATCCGGCAGACATTTGCACTGTCAGGGACCTTCTCCGAGGCAGTCCGTTCCATTGGGTTTACTTCTCCCTGTAGCGGGTTTGTAACGTGGTCACGTACCACAATAGTCGTACTTAGCCCGACACGATTTCGGAAGGGGAGCTTGAATCGACAATGGCTAACTTTGCCCCGTATGAGTTTCCTCCTGATTTTGAGAGGGAGAGGTCTCCCCAAAATGAGCGCGCGCCTGCTAATGGGGGTGGCATTGCCGAGAATGGGAGAGGGTCGTATGAAGGGTCGTGGCACCAGGATATACTCAGCGGAGATGGTAGCGGTCCGAGTCAACCTTCAGTGCCGCCTTTTGGAGAAGTGCCAGAATGGGAGGACTTTTTCGCTTCCCTTGATGCCTCGACGTATCAAACCGTGGCTGGCACGGGATTCATTAGATCCGAGCGATATGCGGAGGCTTCACGTTTGTGCATTGGCGTTAGTTTTCGTACATATGTTACGATTACAATCGTTCACGTGATATCGCTTCTAACTTCCGATGACTTCATTTTGCAAGGCCCTTCGGGCGAGCAACGTGGAGGCGTAGAAGGCTCAGTTCAAGGTCGGGAGGCTTGAAGAAGAGAATGATCGCCTGAAGACGGAGGTCGAAGCGATTTCGTCTCGCAAAAGGGAATTGGCACAGAGTCAAGCGTCGCAAGTTCGCCGGGCATACAGGCGCGGGAAGCGAGAGGTCGCTTCGATCGTGGCTGATCGCTTAGTTCAGTTCGTGGAGGACTTTGATCAGTACAATCGTGCTTATCATACCTTCGGGGAATTCCGCGAATATCGTGGTTCGGTGGGTGCCCTGTATCGCACCCAGCTTCTCGACTACTCCTATGACTTAGAAATGGACAAGATGTCTAGTTAAGTAAGGAGGTGTAAGGAAGTTGTGTCTTCGATCCCGTCTATCAAAGAGAGGGTTCGAGGTCACTAGGCCCCGATTCGCGTTTCTCCCGATTCGGGGGAAGTCGGGGACACTGCTCAATGCGACGAGGGCGTGGTCGATCAAAACCCGGGGTCATCTAGAGCATGCAACTTCTCAATCTCTGGTAACTTCGAGTGCGATTTCTGAGTGAGAAGTTTTCGTCTTTTGAGGGAGTGTGTTCCCTGTTTATTAGTAGCGTTTTGGCCTAGTGTGGCTATTTCATGTTTTATCGGGGTTGGCCGTATGTGGCCTCGAAACCTCTTACCTTGTAATTTTTGTATTAATGAATGGTGTTTTTCGTTATGATTTGGTTGCATATGAGTAGCATCTTGGTTGCGAAGAAAGATCATGAGTTGTCGTCTAATGTCTACTCCTCTCAGAATCGCTATGTTCGTTGTTCGTTTTGGGTGCGAACTTTCGAAAGATTTATTCTATCGGATTTTCTTGAACGTGAGAACATAGGCGGAGGGACAAATTTTGGGATCTCGTATCGATTAGATACTATGTGTTGAGATGTTTGAGACTAGTGTGTTGGGTTTAGTTTGATTTGGTGTAGAGGGAAAATACGATTTTTCGTTTCGTATTTAACACTTTTTTCGGATCGTTCTATGCTTTGTTCGTTCGGGATGTTAAGAAGTTTCGTAAATTTTCTTGAGCGTTTAGATATGAACGATGAGACATGTTTTAGGATCTCGTATCTGTTAGATATCATGCCTTGATATGTTAGATACCAGTGTGATGGGTTTAGGGCAAGACCTAGGTTTACTCTCGGTTCTAAGGGGTGCGGTAACTTATACCGTCTTACGTTTCCCGTTGCGATTTTAACCTGATTCCGAACCGATTTAGAGCCCGCGATATGTTCTCGGCTTGTACGACTCGTATGATCCAAATCGAGGATCTCTCCAGGGACAATTTTTAAGTCGCCTGAAGTGCTGACCAAAATTTTGGATTTCTTTTATAGCTCGCTATTATCCTAGTCGGATGTAGGAGGACCAATTCGAGAAAGGTCAGGTGCGTTTTTTAAGACGGCTTATGTACTTGTCGAGGCCAGCGACGAGTATGGTGTAAGAGCAGTGCTCGTTTGTAATTTTTAGTTGCGGTCAGACTGCTTTGGTTGAGTTCGGAATTGTGTTTTTCGGAAATTCGCGATGTCTCGCTCTTTCCTGAAAATCTTTCCATTTAGTAGTGTAATGCGTTAATGAACACGTTTTAGTCAAGGTTTGTTAAGAGAAGTATGGTTCTATCGTATGATTTATTTTTCCGGGTTATACGATATTACTTGGGCATTTTTTAACGAATCGTGGATTGCTATGGTAGCCGTAAAGCCATCTGCGAGAATATGTGTTTTTGCAAGAAAAGAGTATTGCGAGACTTGCTGGAAATCTTGTTGCGTTTTCTTATTATCGAAATTTTTTTTAATAATATCGAGTACAAGGCGGATATAAAAATGTGGGAGTATACGAGTATATGTACACCCACTCCCCCACCCCTTTTTAGAGGAAGGGGACAGCTGAACGCTTCTTGCGAAGAGCTGCCTACATACATTTTCGAGGATCAAGCCGTCTCGTAGTTCAGTTTGTTACTGCGAATGACTACTCTTTTGGCAGAGTTGCGTCGGCCGTTTCAGTCGTGACGACTATAGCTGGGTCAACGGTTTCCTTTGGTGTCGAGAGTGTTGCTTTTTCGGGGACGTTAGGCTCGGAAGTTTGCTTGTTTCCTTAGGCATGTGCCGTTTGTTTAGCTGACGATTCTGGCACATCTTTTTCCGAAGAGTCTTCGGTTGATGGCCGGGTTGTCTTCATTTGTTTTGGTTTAACCATGGGCATCACTGCGACTTGCCTTAGCTTATGTTCGGCTAGGAAGCAAAGTCGCTCCTGCTTTTGGCAGCCCCAGATTACATCGATTTCGTTAGGAGTTGCAAATTTAATGTCGAGGTGGTAGGTGGACAGGACCGCCTTCATGGAGTTTATCCATGGTGTCTCCATGATTAAGTTGTAGATGGCGGGATGGTCAACAACGGCGAAGTCGATGATTTTCGTAATTTCCTTGGCCATCACAGGATGTTTAATCGATCCGAGAGTCATTGACGTTGTGCCAAAAAAACCTGTGAGTGGTTTCGGCATGGGTGTGACTTCGAACAACTCGATGTTCATCCTGTTGAGAGAGTCGAGAAAGATGATATCGACTGTACTTCCTGTATCCACGAGGATTCTTGCGACCTCGAGCTCTCTGATGACGAGGTCGATCACGAGGGGATCATTGTGGGGTTTGTCTACCCCGACGGTTTCATATTCCTCGAAGGTGATAGTGTCCTTTGTGTCGTCGGGTGGAGCGGACCAGTTTGCGCTTGTCTCAGCCTTTCGATGGTAAGTCTTTATCGATGAGACACTATCGCGAAAGAACTAGGTTCCTCCGATGATCATATTCACCCTGCAGCGATTGGTGTCGTTGCCTTTGTAATCGGGTCTCCTACCACGTTTTCCGTCCGCTTGGGTTCCTTAAGATGCGACATCTCCAATGGGTACTTTCTCGGTCCTCAGCAGGCGATCTGTATCGCGTATGAGGTCTTCAACGCTGGTTACATCCGAGATTTCTCCTGCGAGCAGTTTTGCTGTTAACCTCGCTCCGAGAACTTTCTAGTTCGGGGTGGAGTGACCCTTTGTTTGGTGAAACTCGTAGAAGGTGTTTTTGTCATACGACGAGTTCCGCATCCAGGTGTTCCCCGATGTCCTACCTTGTTCAGTCGGGGAATTGATAGAGTAATTGTGTGCCCCTCAGACGTCTTCTCCCTCGTGATGGATGTACTTATCGTTACGAGGGACCTTCTTTTTGATTTCTGTTCAGAGGTTAAGTCCTTTGAGAACGCCTTCGCAGGTTTGTGTTTTTACGATAGAACTTTCATATCCTCTTTGATGATGATGAAATTCGTGGCCTTATGAAGCGCGTCCTGAATAGTGCATTGTTTTTCGAGGGCTATCCACTTTCTGAACTTTGACTTGTACCAAAGAGTCTTCCTAAGTGCGTCTACCGCCACTTTGTCGCTGATCCCGCTGTCTCTCGACATTACTATTTTGAACCTACTCATGAAATCTCGGAGAGATTCGTCTTCCCTTTGAGACAAACTCCACAGGTCAACATCGGAAGTTTCTCTGTCCATAAACATGAAGTATTGTTTGAGAAATTCCGAGGAGAGTTGACGGAACTCCCAATGGAGTTTCGCTTTAGGCGGGAAAACCATTCGAGGGCTGCTCCTTGGAGATGCTCGACGAATAGGTGGCAGAAGACAATGTCTTTTTGCCTTCCTTGAGCTTGGACCCCGCCATTGCGATCTGGAAGGTCTGTAGGTGAGCTTTCGGATTGGAAGTTCCATCATACATCAGGATTTTCACTTTCTCGGGATCGGAGACTTTGGCGTTGATTATGCGAGCAGTGAATGGAGTTTTTCGAGCCTCTTCGAGGAGCCTGTCGATCTCTGGCGCGGCACTAGTCTTGTGATGGATTTGCGATTTTACCGCTTTGACCTCTGCCGCAATTTTTGCGAAGTAGTCGCAGAGATCTTGAATCTCGTCGAGATCGTTGTAGGTCTTTTTTCGAGATGGTTGGCGCGTCCTGCGAATGGCTCTGGCTTGCTCCTCGGCCTGCTTCTCTTGCTCTACCCAGAAGATAGTTTCCTCTTCTTCGTCATGGGTTCGCTGAGCTAAGAATCCCTCCGTGTCGTGCGACCCTTAACACATCTTGGGTGTACGTCAGCATCTGCATCCGTGGGATCGGATTGATCGCTGAAGTCTTGGTCATTTTGCTTGGCTTCGTTATCCTCCGTTTCCTTGTCGGGATTTGGGGGATCTTCCATGTTATTCTGAGGTGCAACAGGGGTGATTACATCGGGGCTTTGTTCCGATGGATTTTCCTGTGCGTTTTGGAGTAAGTTACGCGGAGTGGTGAAGTCGAGTCTCCTTCCGCGGAGTCTTGTAGCTCAACGCAGAAAGATGGTTCTAGTCCTCGCAGTTAGGGTTTCAACCTGTTTAGCGAGGGAGCTAGTCAGTTTGTCTTGTTTGGTCGACTTCTGTTTGAGAGTCGAGAATATCTTTTGATATCCTCGAACGCTGCGGTGTTTGCATTAGCGTTGACCGCAATGTTGTTCGTGACTGGAGTGCTTTCAACGTTGTCATTGGCGTTGTGGCCGTCACGAGCTGGTTGATTATTCTGGTCGTCTGTAGTCATATTCGATCTAGCGTTTTGTAGCTACGAGTTAGATTAATCCGTACACTGCGCGAATTTTTCCCCTCTTCTAGCGCCAAACTGTGGGAACCAAAATTCGCACTGTCGATTTACGATATCGAAGGAAAGTTAGGAAACCATAACTTTTCTTGAGGTCCCAGATTTATGTTAGGCCAAACAACGAGAGATCAGAACGCGATGAAAACAGACGATGAATTAAACGTAAAGAGATTGCAAAGTAAAAGTAAACAAGATTCGTAGATAACGAAGTTACAGTAAAAAAAAAATCGTAAACGAAAAATAAATCGAAAGTGAGATGAAATCATAAACGAAGTAGAGTGAAAGAGATCTTATTCCTAATTCATGTTTGAGATTTTACAACTGGTGTAAAGCCGTGGCAACAAGAACTGTCGACGAGAACCCTAGATCTAACAGCGTAAACTCGTAAACCTAGTTGAGTCATAGCTCGCTAACGAAAAACGAAAGTAAAAACCTAATTCTCTAAGTGTTTGGTGGTGAAAATTTTTTTCTCCCTCATTCTTCTCCTTATCCCTCCTTTTATATGTCATCGTAGGTTAAATCCGTTACCTTTTCCGCCCTAGATTCGTGCTTATCCTTCCGCGAAAATATTTCATTTTTTCGGGAATAATCCATATTCTTACGAATTTTCCATATTTATCTTCAGACCTTGACTTTATCGTATTTTCCTTTTATCTTTCGCGAACCTCGGGTAGATCGTTGACGCAATTGGGCCGGTTCTCGTTCCGAAATCGTAAGTGGACTTTTTTCGCGTTTTGGGTCTTCGTGGGCCGTTTAGCGACAAAGCAACTTGTACGATTTCTTTCGGAGAACTCGTTCTTTGTACGACTATGCGGTGACGGTTTTACGAAATGATAAGCCCGATCGTATGGTTAAGACAATGTCGGTGTTCGAGCTAACCATTATCGTTTCACACGATCAGATACGAAGTTTTTATGAAAGGTTCAAGTCTTTACGGTTATTGCCGCGAAACTTCAACGGAGATTCCGATCGAGATGAAACAAGAAACGCTTGAACCGGGATTCGAAGGAGAACACAATCGGGAAAGTGTGGTCTGGGCGCCTATTGGGCGTCCAGACTGTGGTATGGGCTCCCAATGGGCGTCCAGACTTGCCGTTGTTCGTGTTGATCGTATTTTCGAAGCGATGCGGTTTACCGTCGTTTACGGTGACTTCTTATTGCTCCGGAACTTGTTTTCCGAGATCTCTCGGAGGTCTCGGTTGTTGATTTCGTTATTCTCGGGTTTAGTTTCCCGCGAGTTGCTGGACTTTGCGAAGCGTTCGCTTATGGATTGCTAGACGCGGATCTTCGACATTTGGTCGAGAGGAGATTGACACAATGTAAAGAGCCTCACAAGTGTTAATCCTTTTGTGATTTTCGTGTTCGAAAGAGATATGATGCTTCCGTTACTCTTTTAGGCATCGATTTCGTCGTAACCGTTGGAACCCAACAGCATATAGGATTTCATTTTACATTGAGAACCTTTCCTTGTAAGTAGAATTAGTCATACTTACAATTCAATGCCCTCATTAGCAGTATTATGATGATTGAACCATTTAGAAATTTGGAAAATCCATGCTTTGAATTGGCTTCTCGAAGCTCTTTGTGAAAATTGAAGTATATTAAATTTGAAGAAATCATGCTTTGAGGAAAGAAGCATCCCGTTCCTATTGAGTGAAGAAGCATTGAGCCAGAGCAGCATAAGAGGTTTGCTCCTTATTTCTTACTTCTTTTGTTTATTTACTTCTGGGCTAGCTTCTAGACTGATCTTTTGTCGTTTTGCAGGAAATATGTCAGGATCCGGGTCCAAGATGTTGGAGGAGTTCAAAAGGGCTCAGGCGGCAAGAAAGGCAAGTTGGCAACTAGGACCAAATCTCAGGAGGTGGTGGAGATCTCGGAATCTCCCTCTGCTGGGTCCAAGAGGAAAGGGACCCAAAAAGCCACTGCCTCCAGCAAGAAGCAGAAGGGTCCTCCCGCCAAGCAGTAATCCTCCTTTATCCGCGATCTTGATGGCGCCCTGGAGCACTTGCAGAGCTCCGTCTTCCCTGCGCTTCCTTCTAGTCCTCCTAGCTCTGATAATCTAGGCATCTTGGACTAGGTCCAGAAAGGAATGATCAAGGTAATTGGCCTGCCTTTGGCTTCTGGCTGCTATTAGGTTGTCTCCTTTTCTTTTGGCTAACCTTGTTCTTCTTTTTTGTTCAGCTAGCTGATTCACTCTTCCATGTCAAGGATCAAGTCGCCACTGAGGTGATCGCTGCAGCGAAGGCCCACGTGGAGGATTGCCTTGTCAAGCTAAGGGTAGAGAAGGACAGGTCTTCTAGCTTGGAGAAAGAGCTTAAGGAGATGAAGGAGCTGCTCTGGGGGCTGGAGTGGAAGAAGGAGAAGGCGGCAGAGAAAGTCCTTAGCCTGACTGAAGAGAAGGCAAAGCTGGAAGAGGAGCTTGGAAACCTGGACGCCTGGGTGGCCACCTTCACGGAGGAGATGTCCATGGCCGTCATCGGTGCCAGGATCACGGGGCGCTGGGAGATTGTTCGGGACTACCTCAAGGGTGAGACCAAGTCTTGGAACTTGCAAGAGGAGTTTGAGAGCTACAAGATGGTGGCGATTGCGGAGGCATAAGAAAATGGCCTCGAAGCTCCCACCTTTGAAGATGAACCGGAGGTTCCTCCTGCCCCTGGCTTCTATGCCCCCAGCGGCCTCTACGCCAAATGTCGAGAAGTCTGCCTCTCCATATCCTCCAGCTGCTTAGCCTCTAGACCCATAATCAAGAAACAGGTTGCTCTCCCCTTGTGGGATTTTATTTTACTTTTTTGTTGATGGCATATTGTGGGAACCGAAATTCTCACTGTCAATGTTATGTGGTTCACGGAATCTGTTAGCCAAAGATCAACAAATCGAGATAGCGAATTAGCGAATAATTGAATAAGAAATGCGAAAGTAAACTGCGAAGACAATAAGACAGAAATCGTGAGTAAGTTAGATAACAGAATGTGAAATACGAAATAGATTGCGAAGAGATATAGATTAACGGTGAACAAGTAACATGATTCGTAAGATAGATAAACGTGAGCGAATACAAAGTGAAAACGAGAACGGATCTAAAGTATGCAGAAAGCGTAAACGGAGAGCGATTCGACAGACACAGTTAACAAAGGAGTTAAAGGTCCTATTCGAATTTTATGATCGGAGCGTGCGCAACCGGTGTTTAAGCCGTGGCTACAAGATCTGTTGGTGACGATTACTTAGAACTAAGACGCAGACTCGTAACCTAGTTGAGACGCAGCTCGCTAACGAAAAATGAAACAAGAACCCTAGTTTTTCTAAGTGTTTATGTGGTGACGAAAAGCTCTGTGAATGAATGAATGTCTTTTTTCTTTGACTTCGCATCCTTTATATAGATCCTCGTGGGCCGGCTGGATTTCCTTTTCCGTCCAGATTCGTGCATATCTTCTTCGCGGAAATATTCCTTTTCTCGTGATTCTTCCAAATCTCTTCGAGATCCTTCCTTATCCTTCCAGAACTTAACATTTTCACGAGATCTTGATGGGCCGTCGTCGCAAACAGGTCGGTTTTCGCCCGGAAATCATAAATGGGCCGTTATCGCGGTTTGGACCCTT
>OVAN01008902.1:0-17596 GCA_900406275.1 Anastatica hierochuntica | reverse complement strand
TTGAAAAACAGACAATACAAAGGTGTATTTTTGTAAGTCTCCCTTTATATTAATTAAAAACTTTTCTATTTCTTACAAAAATATAAACTATTAGTTATTTATATATTATTATTTATAAATTAAAATTAGTTTTTCTTAGCTTTTTAAGTTTTATGTTTTTATTTTTTCAAAAAATTGTGACTTTTATTGTATAACTAATTAATTATATATTAATATCAGATAATTAAAACTATATTGTTTATTTCGAAATATATTTTATTTTAGGATATTTTAAAAATAATAATTGTAAGACATTCAACAATTTTTAAGATTTATTTACTTCTCTTTAAAATAAACATAATTATTTTGATGATTTAAAAAAAAAGCTATTAAGAGAATATAAGATTAGATTTTGTGAACATGATTTAATTACTTTTTGAATTATATATTTTTTAGCATTTTTAATACACATTTTATCCATAAATTTTTTTTTTCTTCATGTATTTTTTTCGATCGCATTTGATGTAACTGTATACAAATTACAGGTTATTCCCTAAATGTTCTCAAATAATAATATAGAGATAGTTACACTTTAACGAAAAGAAGAACTTTTATAACAAGTTTCCGTTAGTTGGTGATACCGATTCGTCGGAACAATGTGATAAGTTATTTTTTCAGCCCAATAATGTTTCTCTTTAAAATAGAGGGAGTCCAAAATGAAATGTGTGTTTGTTCCATGTTTACTTCCAAAATGAAACAGCTCTTAAAATCTAGATTTACTTTTTGTTGTTCGCCAAACCTTTTAATGTAAGTGTTTTTGTTATTGTGTTTTCTATGCTAAGTATAACCTCAAACTTTCGTATGTTAACATAAATCCTTTAAATGGCAAAGCAAACTTGCATCGTCACAATCACCATACTCACTATTAAGTATGTAATAGTAAGATTCTAGTGATTTAGATGATGTGTAAATTTGCTTAGAAATTCAATAGATATATGGTCACAAAACCATAATCATATACATTCATCCCCAAGATTCATCATTCAGTCACCAAACAGATAAACAAAGTATATCAAATTTACTTTCACACAATCAATAAACATGAGCTGGATTGAATATATATATATATATATATATAATACAACTCAAAAGAGGTCAAACATAGACGATCAGCAACAAAACTTGTGATATCGCCATTGTGGGGAAAATTATCTCTGCCACTACTCTTGTCATGTGCTGTCTGAGAGAAACCAAGACACTTGCTTCGTTTTCAATTCATGTTATGTTCACTGCCAAAACCCCAAAACCATTAAGAGAATGTTGTTTGCTACCTATAGAAAGCAAAGATATTTAGTGTACAAACATATAATACAAACAGTACCGATTCTTTTGAGCAACCATAGAAGAAGTGCAAGCTCGAAGCTGAAGATCATACGCAGCCATGTTTTGTCCACCACAAATCCGTAAACGGTAATCCCAGCTTTGTTGTTCTCTAGATAGGTGACTATATATACAAAAATAAACCGAAATAGTTAATGGTGAATGAGAACTATTCCCAACATCACCAATCATCTAAATTTAGATTTCTTCTTACCTAGTGCTTGACGTTTCTGGTAAGAAATGGCGCGGGCATAGATTGGATGTATAACGGTATTGTCAAGATCACTGTCTCCTTCTCCTTCTTCATCATCATCAGACGACTGAATAACATTACGACGTCGCGACAAAATCTGAAAATGTTGTCTAGACGTTGGGAATTTAGGAGTCTCTCCGGCATCAAGATCATCAAACGTGTCTAAAGTGGCACAAACGTTCCATTTCGTGGCGATGCTTGCTACAGCTTGAGCTTGGTGAGTCATATGTGTTGCACTTTTCAAGCATATGAAAAGCCCTGAGACCAAGCTTATGGAGCATAACTGTCAAAAAAAAAACAGAGACATTGTTCCAAAGATTTAACCTTTGCCGTTCTGTTTCAGACAATAACAAGATGGCATTCTTACCGCGAGCTCGCCAACTTCATAGATATTAAAGGGAACACTAGCTCTGATGGTAGTAAGCACAGCCATGAACTGCGTGACGGTGACGAAAAACAATGACAACAGAATGAACCTCCTGAACCTGTGACTGACAATCTTCAGCTCACGCCGGATTTTGAGATGCTCGGCGAGTGTGGAACCGAAATCAGTGATCTCAGAGGCGAAGCAGCGGGCGAATTCTTGGAGACGGAGGATTTGAAGGTGGCAGATGATTTGGTAGAAGATACAGGCAGTGATGAAGAGCGATGTACGGTAGAGCCAAGAGGAGAGCTGGAGTGTGCAGGCTAAGACATGGCTCAATATTGGATTGAAAATGTAAGGGATGTGGTCGGAGCCTGAAGAATACCACCAGATTCTATAGACTGCTTGAAGCATTAGTGATGGGAGGACGAAGATAGCCAGTAACATCATTGATCTCTGCAACAAGAAACAGAGGAGATTTTAGCCAACTTTTGATTCGGTCAAAACATCAGGTTCAGAGTTAAAGGTTCGAGCCTGAGATGCAACGGCACGATGAAGACCATTGAGCCAGGCTCAGAATTAGGAGACCATTCATACATTTTTTTTTCAGGTATTTTCGCTTACTTTCTGTTATTTTCGAAAAATTTTGGTTCGGTTTCGAATCTTTCGGGTTATTTAGAAATTTGGTTCGGTTTCGTTCCATTTTCTCTCGGTTTTTCGGTTTTGCGGTTCCGGTGAATATGCACATCCCTAAATCTAGCTGTGAGATTAGCCAAAATGTGATTTACCTGGATTTCGGATTCATATCGGAGTCTAACTTTGTCGCTGACATCTTTAAGCTTATCGAGGAAGAGGAATTTTCGGATGCCGTACTTTTTGGACCAATCCGAGAGGCTAAAGAACGAGATTCCGGCGAAGATCGACAGAGATAGTTGCACCAAGGCGTCGTACGGACGGCGGTGCTTGAAATCGCAGTCGGAGCAGATTAGGACGAAGTGAGAGATCATCGGAACGATGACGGCTAAGAGGAAGAAGACGGACCAAGAAAGCAGAGCACGAACGCGATTGGACTGATCGAACCAGAGAAGGAGCCTCGGAAACGAGAACTTGGCCGCCGGTGACTCCGGCGGTTTGTCGATCGGGTCGGGTCGGGTCGATGATTCTTCTTCCATTTAGATTTGGATGATTTCAGATAATTGGTGTTGTTTTTGGAGTTTGGATAAATCAAATCACAATCGGAAATTAAGGGAGGCAAAACTAATATACAAAGGAATTTTTTTACTTTGTAGACTTTATCAGCCACGTGTAATATTCAAGGGGCAAAATATTTTTCTGTTTTCTGTGTTTAAATTTTTTTTTTTTGTCGGATCTGTGTTTAAATCTCTGTACTCTTTTCTCAGTTTAATGTGATTTTCAGATGAAAAAAGGGGCAAAATATTATTTAACATTTTTAATCATTTGAATTTTTAGAAGCTATTTGATCTCAAAGATTCTAATATTTCTATACCAGGTCCTAGATTCAAATTTCTAAAAAAGTTTTAGTTTCTTATAAATTACTGAAGTTAAAGCGTTATTAGGAATGGATGTTTGTTTAGAGGAAAAAAAATCAGTGGAACTTGTAATTCCTTTTTTTTTCAGCCAACATTTTACCATTTATAAAAAACAAGTATTTAGAGTAAAATATATTAACCCACTTAATTGGTGGAAAATATGAGTTTTATTCTCATATTTGTTACTCACCCTATATAGAGAGGAATCCTTGCGTAACAAATGATCAACCTTTTTTCTTTTATTTTTTTATTCATTTCAATATTTTCTTCCTAAAATATAGAAATTTAAGATACAACTACAATTGTTTGTATTATCTTTTTCTTTAACATGTTCAAAAGATATTCTTTTCAAAAATTATTTTCAACTATAAGCGTTTTTTTCCAAATATAAAGATTTTATTTTGAATAATTCATAACTTTTTTAGGTAATATTAAACAAATCAACCTATAATTTTTCTACAAATATTCTAGCAAGGGTTGTACAATCAACAAACAAATTTTTATTAAGCTATTTTTTCTTCTTTTTTCACAAACCTTAAAGCTATGAATAAAAATAATAAAATTATATTCTTATTTTTAATAATAAAATTTTTTGAATAAAATAGAATGGACTAGTTTTTAATATTTTTTCAAAGTATATTTTAATAATTATTAAATTTAGTATTAATGTGTTTAATATTGTATTTTTCTATTCATCTATATTACTCTAAATAGTTACCATTTATCATTCCTCTGCAATTATTTCTCTCGTTTATTTTTTCCTCTCAGTATCATTTTTCTACTCATTTTTTTTCCACCCACTACTTTTCCTCTCTTTCAACTTGTTACTCTCACTTATAACCATTTGAACCCTTAGTTTTGTAGTTTTGTATGCAGCATTCGTTCTCGGATATTATAGTGAGAATATGTCTAGCAAAAATATTATACATATGGAATGACTTGCTTTTAAACCAAAAATAACTAATTTATATAATTTTAAAGATTATAATAAATTTTTGTCTAATTTTTACGGTCAATTTCAGTTAAAAGTCTAATCAGATAAGTTAAATAGTGATAATTTTTAAGAAATCGGATTTAGGCAGAAATTAAACGGACGGTCACCGACTAACGGATACGCGGAACAGTAACCGATCTAGACAGAGATCTTTAAAACATAGTTCAGAGATGAATTTGTGAAAAATTCTTATATAAATGGGTAATTAAGTTTTAGGTAAGAAAAAAAAATAATTAAATTTTAACTTCATCCTTCAACAAAAAAAAAGGTTGAAACGGTAATTGTAAAATGTTAAAAACTTAATTAGTAAAAAGTATTATTGAGTTTTTTTTGTTATTTTTTATAATTTCCCACCATTCATTATGAATTTGAGAGAATGTATTTTGGAAAATTGTAATGGAATCTCATCAATTAATTATTATTTATGATAAAACTACACTTCATTCCTTTTCTTTTAATGATGTTGTAAAATATTTTTTTATTTCAGTTTAATTGTTGTTGTCAATTTTTAGGCAAAAAATAATGTTTTTATTAGCTGAATTAGTTTTAATAATTGTTGTTTTTATAAAAAGTGTAAATAAACAAAAATAATTATTCTTTAATCAGTATACAAAAAAATTCAAACATTAGGTAACTTCAAATATAGAGAGAGTATTAATAGATTAATAATAAATAGTTCTATTTTTTTAACACTTCAATTAATGGGCAATTATCAAATATAGCACACTTTCTCATTGTTTGGACACATTTAGCATGTGGCTTTGGGTTTTCCACATGTAGCATTTTTAAAATGTTAGAATGACCATTTTACCTCTGACCATTTTTAAAATATGGCTTAGGGTTCTCATTTTTCCTACCCCTAAACACTAAACCCTAAACACTAAACCCTAAACCCTAAATCCTAAACCTTAAATCCTAAACCCTAAACCCTAAACCCAAAATTAGACAGGGGCATTTTCGGTATACCGTGTGTTAAATATGCTATGGTTGGAAATTTTGGGCTTGTATGCTACATGTGACAAAAAAACACAAAAGTGTGCTATCTAAGGGAATTTCTCTTAATTAATTACTAAAAAATTACATAGATGTCGTTTTAATAGCTTTGTATAAACAGACTGCGCATAGTTTACCAGTATTCTTCGCCAACCGAAGGTATGACCAACCCTTCATACGTAAATTCAGGATTAACAGTTTATTTGTGCTTTTTCACAAGCTTTTCTTTAATGCATATCTCGCGTACGGCTAACACGTAAGCAGACAACTTGGCACGAGAATCCCGTATTTTGTTTCATGATTATAATTTTGTAAACTCTATTTCTCCGAATTGGCTATCCAATTTAAAAGTGAATTGTGGTTGACAGAAAAAAAAAACTTTGTACGTGTGTTCACATTTGACTCCATGTGCCATGTGTCTTTCCTCTGTTCACGAAATAGATAGCCGACAAAACAAAAAAGAATTGTGAAACATCAAACGAGTCGTATAGAAGTGGAGCCACATAACATATGTTTTTTTTTTCCTAATAATTAGCCACATAACCTATGTTATAGTCAAAAACAGTATATTATTATTAATTTATTATGGTATTTAGGGAATCTAACTTTTGTGAGTTGACAATATGATTATAAACAGAAACGTCGTCTCCTTGCCTTTCCTCTTGTAAATAAATCCCAGCACATGAAATTATTTTAGTTTACGAAAAAACAAAACTCTGATGAGTTTTAAAATTTTGAAAAATTGTCGGAATATGAAGAGAAATTACAATGAATAAATCAAATCAACTCATTAATTAGGTTTTTATGAAAAGGAAAAATCAATTATTTCTTTCTCTTCTTAATAAAAATACTTAACTTCTTTTTCACTCTTTCTTATCTAATTATCTTTTTATCCTTTTCCTCTTTCTTCATTCAAAGTCTCCCATATTTCTTTTATTAAATTTTATTTTATTGTGACCAAATTTTTTTTTTTTTTTTTTTTAAATCGTTAATATTTTAATCATACAAAAAAAACTATTGATTTTTTCATATATGTCATAATTTGAAACTTTTAAAATTCGATATTTATTTCTTTATAAAAGTAAATTAAAGAAGAAAGTTTTACTTTAATAGAAAAATAAATATTCAATTTTAAAATTCACCTCTTTTGCCCTATTCTCTCGATTTTTCTTTCTAACCTTTCAATCACTGCTTGCTTGTTTGTTCCGAATGGAATCAAATCTTGTTTATGTCGGTTCTTGTTAGAGCACGATGAACTTTAAGGCTTTAATTTGACCGTTTGAGATAAAATCTATCCAACAATGAGGGTTTGAATTATGAGTTTTGAAGAAAAGATGTCGAGTTGTGCTTTCAAAACCATAGTGAGAGGTTCTAAAGAATGAGAAGAGAATATGATGGTGATGATGGCTGAGGGTTCAAAGAAGATATGTTACAAAGTTGGAGATCGGAGAAGCTTTGAGCATGGAGTCTTTTCCAAGTTTATGGTTGACATCTGGGCAGATAGAAAACAAAAAGAACTATTTTTTATTTTGACCAATACATTGTCTAGTTCTCTAATTTTTTTCTTTGTTTTGATCTTATCCGAACTAATGTAGATGTAACTCATTACTCATATTAATGAATCTATTGCGGATAAAAATAAAAATCAAATTTATATAAAAGATTATAAAAAGGAAAAGAAGCTCTAACTAACATTTGTTCTTGCTTTTCATCATAATTGCCAACCATATAAAGTAAATATTTAGATTATACATAAAGCAATAATTACATTTGGAGGAGGATGATCGATATCGATGTTTCTATCTCTGGTGATTGAATCTAAAATTTTTCTATCAAATGTAGCTGGAGACCATGACATTTTGAAACATCATCATAAGATTGTAACGGTTGACATAAGTATTATGAGCAAAATACTATTTAATGTAATTTCTTTTGTGAAAGTGTCTATCTAACTAACTAATAAAAAGTTGATCATTCTCCACTCTAAAGCTATCCACATCACCTTTCTGTCACATCAGCTCCTAACGCTCTACAGTTTTCTCCTCCAGACGCTTTGTTGTTCCAAGATACGTGATGTGCTTAGATGTTGAGAACGACATGGAGTTTGCCCATTCTCTTCTGGGCCACCAGGCCCAACTAAACTACACGTAGACCATCTCCCACCAGTCTTCTTCTCCACCGATAGCGCCACCATACCCTTTACCCTTTCAATCGAACCCTAAATCCTCCGACTGTCTCCCTCCTTGTTGTTCCTCTCCCGACTCCACCCACTCCTTCTTCGTCACCGGTGAAAGACGCGGACACCTCAGGTGCATGAACTCAGGTGCATGAAGATCGACTATGTGAGTAGCGGAAGCAAAGACGGCGGTTCCGAGGATCACCGACACGGACACCGAACTCCGCCTTTGAGATATTTTGGCTCCTCCATCTCTATCCCGTTTCGATTCGGCGAGTCCGATCATCGGAGGAGCAACGACAACAACAACAACCATCACCGGTTGCGAAGCTCACCGTTCAAATCCAATGCCTTCACTAACAAAATCAACAATTACAAATTTTTGGTCATCTCCAGGTTACATAAACAACTTTTGCTTAATTCTTCTCCCTCTCCCATGTTTTGTTTTCAAGATTATTCATCTAATCTAACTTACAGATTAATCTTTGTATTTGTGGTGATTTAGATCTTTAATTAAGTGTCATTTGGAAACTTCTTCATTTTGATCATCTATGGTCAGGGGCATACAAGTATTAAGGTAAGAATGAAAGTTTTCCTTCATGTGCACTCTCGAATAACACTCTAGATTTTTTAAAAGAAATTAAAAATTCAATAAGATAAATAATATTATGGAGTTAGGTGTTTTCTTCTCTCTCAATACAAAGAATGTGTTGAGCCCGTAAGACACCTAAAGCATGTATATCATTTTAGCTTTCTTTGTGATTCTGTTTTAATGGCCCAAAGGTGTTACGTTATAATCTTATGAGAAATGGCTTAATGTTCTTTTGGTCGTTCAATACAGATGGTTATGTGTGATTTTATCTCATAGACTTCTACATTCTTTGTAAAGCTTTTAAAAATTACTACTGTTGCATCCTCGATTGCCTTAGTTTCAAATTCTTTATCACAGACCACAAGACTCTTCAGATTTTGTTTCATGTATTTTAAGAATAGTATGAAAGTGAAGATGATCAATCTCAAAATTGAGTCATGTGCTTTTGTTGTCCTGTGAAATGATGTTTGTTATGTGTTTTAAAGGCAAATTGCTACATCAAAATTAGTTTACATGTGATATTGAGTTTGTGCAGGCCAAACTAAAAGAGAAGGATAATAGAGAAGGAGAAGGAAGAAGCAGAAGACTTCATGTAGGAGATGGCTAAATTAAGGTATCAGATCGAATTTTTCTTTGTTAAAAATGTGAATCTCATCTGTAATAGCAAATAAATTTTCTGTTTAGATTACTATAGATATTATCTTCCTAACTGCAACAGCAACTCTTCTACTATTTCTGTTGCGTAGACTATAAAAAGGAGTACACTTCTTCTTTTATCTGCCATTTTTATGTTTTCCGTAGTACAAGAAGCTATAACGAAGGGTAAAAGACAGATATGATACCACCGCAAAGAAAAAGCTTTATTTTCAGGTTCGCATGAGCAACATCAAGCCACAACTTCTTTTTATGTTTGCTGCCACTTGAATGAATCTGGTATTGCTTGAACTCATTCTTTTCTGTTTAATTTACTTACAAATGTTGTGGTGCACTCAATAAAAACAGAAAGACAAGACTCTGGAGATAGAGAACAACAAACTAACAAGAGTTTCAAGAAACTGTTTCTGTAAACTGATATGAGATTACTTTCATGCGGTATGTGGTAACTGGTAAAGTAATTTGAACATTGTAATCTTTAAGTGATGATTTTTGAATATTTCAATTTACGAGTTGGTTTTGATTCGTGCTGTCTCAGGTAGTGTGTATCACTGGAGCTAGCCGTGGAATCCGTAAGGAACTTTTTGAGGATGGTTTTGTAAAAGAAAGTTCTTGAATTTTCGATGATAATTTGTTTGTTTATGGTTGACTTTGTTAGGGGAAGTTCTTGCTAAACATTTTGCAAGTTTAGGTGCTAAACTTTTTCTCTCTGCGAGGAATGAATCTGAACTGTACAAGAGTGAGCTCAAAGGTACTTTCTTTTTCACAATAAATCAAAGAGATTGATGGAAGTAGCATGTGTGCCTTTACATGTGTATATCTAATAGAGTGGTCTTCGATTTTGAATTTTGATATGCTTTTTGGTCTGACACAATGAAATGAAGTAACCGAAACGGCTTTATTTTAGGTCTGAGTTTCTTTTTGAGTGGTCCAATGCTTCTATTCTCTCTCTCTCACTTTATCTCATCATCATTACCATTTCATAAGTCTGCATGTTAGAAAGGAGAAATGACACATCTCTTTTCTCTAATATCACCTTCTAAAATGAATAGAATCAAATAGTCAAAAAACTTAGTTAGTCAAATAGTCATGAGTATGTGGCTTTTGAACCTTTATTCTTATTAGTTAGTTTTTAGTTCATGTATAGCCATTTATTCTCCTTCGAGGAAGGTTATGAGGAACTAAGTGCATTGTCCAAGACATTGTTTGTGCTTAATGATGTTCCCCTCCAAGCTTTGTTTCGATTCCTTGAGAAAATTATGTTCTGTAGGTCCGGATTTTGAACATGATTGATCGGTGCGAATCCAATTACAGACGAGGTCCTGATCAGAGGAACAAAGCATTTCTTCCACGAGTTTAGCCGTTTCTGTGATCGGAAAATAAACAAAACGTTTCCAGGCTTTGTTGGAATGCAGGTGAAAAAGCCTGGTCGTAACCACTCTTACATGTAAGCGTTACACCAAAAGATCAATGCACATACTCATATGGTTTATTGAACTGGTTACTTTTTTAAACTGGAGTTGTGTGTATAGCGCCATTATTCAGTTGCGGAAGAAGAAAATGGAGAGTACAAGGTGTTATAACTTATGTTGCTCGGCTTTGTAGTGGGTATTGTTGATGGTTCGAAGATGTACAAGGACCCAATCAATCACCGGTGCAGGAAACATGGATTTGTTTTATTGATGGTTGAAACAAATAGTTGAAACATTTATTTAGTTTTTAATATTTTGGGATAATACTGT
The DNA here is from genome assembly GCA_900406275.1 of Anastatica hierochuntica. Classification (NCBI taxonomy): domain Eukaryota; kingdom Viridiplantae; phylum Streptophyta; class Magnoliopsida; order Brassicales; family Brassicaceae; genus Anastatica; species Anastatica hierochuntica. The sequence continues at coordinate 6,919 of OVAN01008902.1, read as the reverse complement.
TTAGAATTTGTTTGTAGTGAATATAGGGACTATAGTTGAAACTAATATATCTATTTAGCAAAGTTGAGTGTTACTCTTCATGTGTTAGTCTACCAAGTTTTCATCGCATACACTTTACGATCAGAAAAAAACTCATTCTTCAACCAAAAAGGAAAGACAAGTTTCAAACCACATCGGGGTTGACAAATCATAGGGCTCAAAATAATTAGAGTATCAGTGCATCTTAAAAAAATTCAAACTGGACATATTTCAGCTGTAAAACTATGTGAATGCACGATTTAACAAGATAACACTATAACAAGATATAAAAGAACAAAAAAAAATAAAAAAAATAGATCAATCATGGGCGAGTAGATAATTAAACTTTTGGTAAGTTATTTTACTTTGTAATAGTTTGACGTATACTAAAATAACTCGCAATAGACATTGATAACCATATTAAAATTTTAAATATTTTGTTGTGTTTACAATCTAACTAATTATATCAAAACGTCGTACTAAATTTTGTTCATTAATATAAAATTAAAAATTACCAACAATGTTAGATCACTAAGTATATAGATATTAATAAGGTTGACACTTTGAATTTTATTAATTTATAGTGACAATAATTAATCGATAAATTAATGATATATTAATTGATAGAGAGTGTAGTTTAGTTTTAAAATTTTAAATAGAATTCTAAATTATGGTATATTAACAAAATTAAATAGATAAACTTATGAAAATGATAACTACAAATTTGAAAGTATGATTAACAATTTTGATTATCATCAAAATTTGATGTTAATAGCATGTTAGATTATTTGTGTAAAACATGCTCATAAATTTAATATTTTAAATAAACTATGACTGTTAATAATCACGACAAAGTTAAAAGTGATACTACAATATATTTGTTAACACACGTAAAATGTTAACTACGGCGTTTAAATTTTTTATAATGGACGAATATCGAGAAAAAAGACTAAATAAAATTAAAGATGAGTTTAAAGATTCAACCTTAAGTAAAGATCAAATAACATTACAATCACATTTAGAATATTATCTTACTTATACATGCATAAGTTTATATAATTATTAATTTGTGATAGTTTTGTCACTATATATTTACCTAGCAATTTAAAAAAATTATTATCTTATTACTTTATCGAATTTTGTTAATTTTTGCATTGTTCCAACTCGAGACTGACAAACTTCATTAATCTATAGAGTTTATTCATTTGCGAAGGTTTTACTAAATATATATTTTACATAATATATTGTAAACCACATATCTGATTTGAAATAACAATATCTCTAGCAAAAAATGTACAAACAGAAAAATAACTCCTTATCAAAAGCCACAACTAAATTATATAGTTATGTTTAATTCACATTTCTACAATTTGAAAATAAGAGACTAAACATACCCTTACAATATATCTATAACAACATTGAAATTCAGGTAATTTTATCGCCATATAGGAAATTTACTACACATTAGAGCCATATATACATCTTTATATATGCATATTTCTTTCTCCAATCCAATATATTACACTCCAAAGATCAAAATGAAAATCATTCATTTTGCTTAATGAATATTATACTTTTTCCTTTTAACAAAATGAAAGAAATATTTATAGTTAAACGATCGTTGGGCCGAATACTCTCTTGCATTCACATACATAAACAAAACACAACATATTAAACAGTTATACATAAATAAAATATAAACAAAAAAAGAGCAAATACCAAATATCAGAACAATAAGTATATAACACTAATTATTAAAATAAAATTTAAAACACACAGCCGCGCGTATGTGCGGGGTATCCCCTAGGCCGTTACAGATGGGGAAATGATTTCAGTTCCGCGAAGTTTCTTCATGGAAAACAATGGAAACGATTTAAAAAATTGCAACTGCGTCATTCTCATCTAACACATCATCAGAAGGGAAACCACAAGAATTTACGGAGCATGCTATATTAATAACAAGGAATGAAACTGTTGACGAGATAAACGACTACATGCTCAATCAAGTTGACGGCGAACTCAAAGAATATCTAAGCGCCGACAGCTACGAGAAAGCCGAAGCAGTTGGTAAAGATTATGGTGCAATGTACCCTACTGAATATCTGAACTCCTTAGAGTTTCCTGGTTTGCCGAAACATAAGCTAAGGCTTAAATTAGGCGCCCCAATTATGATTTTAAGTAACATCAACCAAAGAGAGGGTCAATCTAACGGCATGAGACTAACTATCACACAACTGGGCGATAAGGTCATCGAGAGCCAAATAATCACTGGAACAAACGCCGGCCAGAAGATCCTAATACCAATGATTAATCTATCTCCGAGTAAAACAAATCACTCTTTCACACTCCGTAGGCGTCAAATCCCAATCAGAATTTGCTACGCAATGACCATAAACAAAAGCCAAGGACAAACCTTAAAGCGAGTATTGTTATACCTCCCCAAGCAGGTCTTCAGTCATGGACAACTATATGTAGCTCTCTCAAGAGTCACAACACCACAAGGAAAATGCATCTTACAATCAGAAGAAGAACCAAAAGAGACCGTGTGGAATATCGTTCACAAAGAAATTTTTAACGGACTACCGACCATAGCAGGTAAATTATTCTACACAATTCAATATAAACTACATTTGTGAAAACAAATAAAACACGTACATTGCAGGATGCAGAGGAGAAGACGATTACATTTCAAACGCGAGATGAGGTAACCGGAAAAAAAGCAAACTAAAAACCCCAAAAGAAAAATCTTCTATATATGAAACTAACCACCATTCACTTCTATTTAAAGATTATGAAAGGGAGAACCTCCAACATGGAAGACATAATCATTGCAACATACTTAAAGAGAAAAAGATACACCAAAAAAAACCCATTAGCAGAAAATGTTTTATTAGGGAAATTAGAATCGCGGGGTTTAGTAACTATCACCATTTCATTAAGTTTTCTGTATTTTTCTTTAAAAACTACAATATTTAAGTCTCTTCCATTACATTTATGCATTACTTCTCAAAGAACAAGTAAATTAATATGGTTTCAAACGACCTAAACAATTATGAATCCCAAAAATAAACGAAAAATAAAAACGTCAATAAAAAACAACAACAACATAACAACCTAAACATTCAAAATAGACCAAAATCAACAACATAAACCCGCGCGTAGCGCGGACATAGTCCTAGTTTATGTAAAAATCTCAAAAAGAATAAACCAAACGAGGACGATGAGGATGTTATAAGATTTTTCGAGAATGTCTTGAAATCATTTGTACTTTAGTCTAAATAAAGTTGTAGTGTAGAGGATTAACACATCGTATTGTATTAGGTGGCTATAATATATTGCTAAAAAACCGCTTTTAATATACGGACTATGATCTGTTACTAATATTATATGATCTTACATGGTTACACACTGGACCAAAATATATTTTAAGGTCTTGATAATTTTATTTACATCATAAATAAAATTATAATGATATATAAATATGATTATATATATATACACACATCTGTCGTGTAATCCAGATTGGATTCGGATGATTTAATTTGGTTAAATGATAATTAAAATTGGACTTGATCCATCCAAGATATTGTGGACGTGGACTTAGGTAGGTATAGTAATGTTCCATTACTAGATATATGTTGCAATCACGAGTCTTTGATTTGATTATTTTAGTTCAACGCAAGCAAAACCCTAAGATAAAATAAAGAAACAAATGGTTTTTCTTTAGATTAGATTTTAATGGCGCTAACATTCTGATGTGATTCAGTGTGCGTATGTGTGGATACCGGTAGAGGCACGACACTTGAAGTACTCAGAAATTTTGATTCAAATTCAGAGCAAATGTCTGTTGCACATGTTCCATGTATATTCGATATCCAATAAATTAGATTTAAGTCAATTTCTTGACACGTTTCCTGAAAATTAAATTGGTAAATAAATTTATAAATCATTTATAAACCGACACAAATTCCAACAGTGATAGCAGAACATTCGTGTTTAATTTGAATATTGAATCTAGGATTTTATAAATATAAACCATATATGAAATTTTTTTGTGTATCTCATGATTTTAGTCGAAACAATTTGATTATTTATTGAATGTTGAATCAAAAGTCAAAACAATCAATTTGGTAAAATGTATTGTATTTTGATACTTCAATATTTGATAATTAAGTAGATATGAATGTGAGAGGAGCAAGTGAGTCAGTCGTTGCACCACCTCTGCTGCTATCTCACGAAACCAGGGTTCGAACCCTGCACTGCCTCTAGTGAGAGGAACTACTTGCTGTTAGGCTACAGACTACAAAAAGTAGATATGAATGTTGTATGAAAAATCAAACTAACCGGTTTGGTAAAACATGGTTTAATACGATCATGTGCATATTTATTTAATAAAATTCGAATTTATAGTTCTTATTTGATTAGAACTTATTTAATTAAAATTTGTTGTTAGCAAATAATTAGTTATTTTAAATAGATATGTCTTAGCCATATTTAGGCAATTTATAGAAGATATAAATTTAAATATAAAATCGGATTAAAGTTCATCAATTTATATCAAGTAGTTGATATCTTTTCAATCTTGTCAACTGTCTAAACTTGTTTCGTTATGGTATATACCTGCTAAGAAGGATGTCTGCAATTATATGAACGAGGGATATGGTAATGGTTACCATATGAAAAGAGATTGGTTCACTTGACTAGGCCATCAAAACGGTTTCAAGCTTAGACACATACGATTGGATTATACATAAGATGTCATCCACAACCAAGAGTTATATTGGATACTATTAGCAATGTGGTTACTTACCTAAATTACTGACATTCGGGCGAAGGGCCACAACTCACTCGAATTCCAGTAAAATATAGATCTTGGATCACAATATTTGTTTTAAGAACTTGTTTTAAATATAGTATGAGTTTCTTAACTTTGGAGAATACTTAAATCTCATGAACATCGTGTTATCCTAAGTTTTCTTTTCTTTTAGTTACGCCATACTCTCTATGTTACTCTTCATTGCGATATGCTCTTGAGAAGAACATATTGGATGAATCAAACCTCCTTGAACAATTAGAAGATCTGGAGAAAAAACTTTTGAGATTTCTTCTCCTAGTATTTATGTTATAGAAGTAACTGTTACTACTTCCGGTTCTACTTTTTGGGTATTGGATTCCGGATGTGGTGTCCATATTTGTAAAAATATGAATGGCCTTAGCAATAATAGAACTTTTAAGAAAAGGACAAGTGGACCTACATGTTGCTAATGGAGCAAAAGTTGTTGCCCTAGCCGTAGGAACATATTAGTTGTCCTTATCTTCAGGATGATTTTAAAACTCAAGAACTGCTATTGTGTACCTGCTATGAACAATAATATCATCTCAATTCCATGTTTAGACATTGGAGGTTTTCAATTTTCAATCAAGAAAAATGTTGTTCGTTCGATTTTGATGGTATATTCTTCGGTAGCGCTCCATTGTAGAATATACTTTATGTTCTTGATCAAAATAGACCAATCTATAACATTAGTACCAAAAGATTTATATCTAATGACTCAAATCCAAATTTTCTTTTGCATTGTCTTTTGGGCCACATAAATGAGAAACACGTTCAAAAGCTTCATAGTGATGGACTTTTGAACTCATTTGATTATGAATCATATGAAAAGCGTAAATCCTATTTGTTGGGGAAAATGATTAAGGGTCCTTTTACCGGACATAGTGGTAGAGTCAATGACTTATTGAAATACAATGATCTACAAAATATAGGTTTCATTAAGCTACATACTTATTAACATAAGACGAGAACTGGGGAAAAAACGACTCAATCTAGATTTGGTAACTTAATTCACATTCTAGATTACGTAATTCAGACGCTATTCTAGATTAGGTACTTTTTATGTATTCTAGATTAGGTAATTCTTCTTCTGCTCTATTTTAGGTATCCAAGCTATACTCTGGATTAAGTAATTTAAGATGCATTCTAAAATAGGTAATTTTTGGCCTTCGTATAAAATTATCAATTTATTTGAGTTTCTTACCTTAATTCTAAACGAACAATAAAAAATGCGTCCAGATTGCATTAAACATAATTTTTATACCTGACTATAGAAAAGATAATGTCATTAGTATGATTTATTTTTTACATATTCATTATAAAGTTTGAAATTTTACCTCATAGATATATGTTGATGACACTTGCTTTTGCTTCTACTTTTCCAAGAACTCTCTACCCTCGATCTTTTTGTATTGGAAATAATTACGGAAAAGAGATTAGATTTTTGTCCTTTTGTATTGATTGATGACGTAAAATTATACGTCTTTTACGTTTTGCTTAACTTAATTAAAGTTATCTAATTATGATTGAGATATTTGTTAAATATTTAGAGAAAACCGATCAAGGTTAATATCATCATTTATATACTCTATCAGTGACGAACCCAGGATGAAAACTTACCAGGTTCAAAAAATCACAATAAATGTTATTAGCAAAGTTTGAACCAAGTACCTTCAAAAAAGAAGGTTCAAGTTTAACCATTGTGTCACTTTCTCAACAATTGGTATTAGTAAAAGATTACCGTTTTGTATTTAAAATGGTTCAACTGAACCACTATAAACTGACGTGGATCCGCCACTGTACTCTATGTAGATAAAGTTTTGGGAAAATTAAAAATATGAGACACTCTCAACTTAGATTTGTCCCTATAAGATTTTCAATCATAATTTTGTCACAATAGAATTTAAATTAAGTTAAATCCGATTATACCCCTTAAATTAATAATTTATGATTTATTTAAAATATTTTTTTATTATATTAAATTAATTTGGTTTTAAAAAAAAGAAAATAAGTATAAAAAAAACCGTATACGCGAGTTATGTTTGCGTTTTGAGAATAAAAAAGAAA
>OVAN01008901.1:2813-17596 GCA_900406275.1 Anastatica hierochuntica | reverse complement strand
GGTTAGATTTGCAATTGACCACAATTTGTAGGTTATTTTTGAAATCACCCCGAAATGAATTGAATCGAAAAATGCTAAAGATTGAACCAATTCTAATATCTTAAAATCAGAACTGAATTCAACGAAACGGATATCCAAAATACCTGAAAATGAAATTATAAATCTAATGTATATATTACATTATATCCAAATAACTAAAACATCCAAATTAACAAAAATATGTAACTATTTATTATTATACTCATGAAAGTTAAAATATTTTCTTACAAAATCATACCAAATTTTATTAAGAATTAATCAATTATCATTTTTTATTGTCCGATAATTATAGTATTTCGTGTAATATCCGAATCGAACCAAAACTGAAATACAGTTCGATTCTGCAATGGTTCTTAAATTTAGAAACTAAATCGAAACTGAATTGAATTTTTAAAATAACCACATGGTTCCTTAACCTAAGGCCTATCCCTAGTTCTATCTAGCAAGAAACAACATTTAGAGCAATAACATGTGGGATTTACAATTTATGCCACCGGATTCTCCTTAAGTTAGAGATCGGTTCTATTCGAATATTGGTTAATTCGGTTATATGCATTAGAATATGTTCCGATATTTTTTTATTTCGGTTTTGGTTCAAATTGGTTCTTAGAGGGTGTTATTCAACTAAAGAGTTTCATTGAATTTAAAAGAATAGAAGATTTTTTTTAATTCTAGTGTTATTCAAGTGTGTTTTAAATGAATTCGTTTAAATTCATATGTTATTGGATTGAGTATTTTGAGTCATTCTATTAAATTACTTTAAATTCTAGTGTTATTCAATTTCTTTATTTTCTAATTCCATTAAAAGTTAGTGTTATTCAATTTTAGGATATCTTTTGCTTTGTTTTCATTTCAAAAGAATTTAATAGAATTTCCAAAAATGTGAAGGACCGATTCTCAACCATTTTGGTGTCATTTTTGATGAAATTCCGTGAATTCTCTTTAAAACCTTCACAATATCTTAAAATCAATCATTTTAGAATTTGTTTCAATTCTTTCACATTCTATTATTCAATAACTTCCCCTTATATTTTTGCGAAGAATTGTTATATACCCAAAGAGAAAAGTATCCAAAATATTTGAAAGTAAGCAAAAGAATTCTAAAATAATTAAAAAAGCTGGAAAACACTCAAAAATATTAAACTATTAGAAAATATTCAAAAATACTCGAACTACCCCAAAAGTAATTAATTTATCTTATACTAGATTAGGATCCACGTAATTCGGGGATAATATATGTGTAAAATGTAGTTATAACTAGGATTTGAAACCCGCACAATGTGCAGGATCATATATTATTAATATTTTATGATACGTTAAACTAAAATATTTAAAATTATTAAATAACTTAATTTTTGTAAATTTATAGTAACGTTAAACATTTTGGTGTTGATTAAGATACTTAACTTGTAGTGAACTAAATCATATCTTTTTAATAATAACATTAGTCTCAATTAACACGTTGTAGATTGAATCGTATTTCTCTTTTAAAATAATTTTCAATTGTAATGATATAGTAAAAAGTTATGCTATTTAATAAAGACGTTTATAGTATGTTTTAGAGATAATTAAGTTTATAATAATTTTTTTTTTTTTTGACACTAAAGATCATTCTATTACTCAAACTTGAGGTGGTGTGGCAAGCCACACCGGAATAGAACAACCCACAAAAGAGAAAGTGTGCTGGTGCTGTCTAGCTAAACGAGCCAACAAATCCGCTTTCGAAACAAAAGTACGTGGGACATAAGAAACTTTGAAGCGCTGGAAGGCATTCTGCAACCTCGCAAGCTCCTGAAGCTCCGTCGCAAAATCCGGCCAATCCATCGGAGTTGAAAGCATACGAATGACGTCCTGGTTGTCTGTTCCAAACTCCTGGATCTCAGAATGTGCTGGAACACACTGCATCGCCCATAATAAAGCCTCCAACTCTGAATGTAGCGATGAAATCCTTCGGATCTGGTTACGCGACCCCATCAAAGTACAGACACCATCCGACCCAACAAGAGTCCACCCTAGCCCACTGTGACTGTCCGCCGACTTCCAGGACCCATCCACCAAGCAAATATTCCGCAGACATACGGTCTGCGGGCCTGCCTGATCAGGCTCCACCATAGATTGGGCGTCCTCCGCTGTAGCTGCAACCCAAGCCCGCCACTCCGAAGTGGCACGACTAATAATATCAGCCGCCTCCCATGTGACACCACGGAACAGCTGCTCATTACGAGCCTTCCAGATGAACCAGATAAGCCACGGATACGATCCGTGTCCCTCAACACTCGCCGCCTCCGGGCTCCAAAACAGATATGCGAGGGAGCCATAAAGGCTTGAGCTAGGAAAAATCCCTGGAACCCGCAAGGCAGGGACCATTGCCCACACTTGAAGCGCAGAAGGGCATTCGAAGAAAACATGCCAAACAGTCTCCTCCGAAGCCCCACACCTCGGGCACAGGTCCACACAATGGACCCCTCGATGGACCAAATTATGTGTGACAGCTATGTAGCCAGACACCAGCTGCCATATAAGATGACAGATCTTCTGTGGCGCATCAATATGCCAGGCATGACTCTTCAGCTCGTCCAGACTCGGCCCATAAGGTTCATCCCCCTCCCCGTTGACAGTCAACTCTCTGGCTATCTTATACCCTGACCTGACAGTGTACTGTCCCGACCTGGTGAATTGCCAACAAAAGTCATCCACATGAAATGACTGAGCAATCGGTAAACTCCTGATAAGGGGAATATCCTCTGCCACAATGAATTGCTCCAGCTTGTTGATATCCCATTGCTTAGAGCCTCGATCGATAAAATCACTAACCACCATCAACGGATGGACAACAGGGACCCTTGCTCTGGCAGGCCGCGCAGGCTTTGTAGGAAGCCATGGGTCCTCCCAAGCTCTGGTAGTAAGACCAGAGAAAATCTTCTTCCGTAACCCTCGAAGGAGGAGTTCTTTAGACGCTAAAATACTTCGCCACCCATATGAGGGCCTGTCCGCCTCCCCCGCTCGCAGCGACGTAGAAAACTTATAGTAACGACCTTTAAGAACCCGCGCAAGCAGGGAATGCGGGAACCGGTTGAGCCGCCATAGCTGCTTAGCCAGAAGAGCCAGATTGAATTCATGTAACATCCGAAACCCCAACCCGCCGTCAGCTTTGGTGGCACATAACTTCTCCCAAGTCGCCCAGTGTACCCCTCGCCGAGGCGGATCTGAACTCCACCAATACCTAGCAATCGCACTCGTGATCTTATCACAGACATCCAACGGAAGCAGGAAACTTGACATAACATACGTCGGCAGGGCCAACGCAACAGCTTTGATCAGAATCTCTTTCCCACCCTTGGACAGCCGTTTAGCAGACCACATATTCACCCGATCTTGTAATCGATCCCTAATGAAGGCAAAGACCTTACATTTAGAGCCGCGCAGATCCTCTAGGATACCCAAGTAGGTACCGAGGCCACCATCGGTATGAATCCCCAGTATATCCTTAAGACCTTGCCGGACGGATTCTGGGATCCTCTTGCCAAACATGACCGAAGACTTGAGCAAATTAACTTTTTGTCCTGAAGCCTTGCCATACAACTCCAAAATCCTCAATACCTCCAAACACTCACGGGGCTCCGCCTTACAAAAAAAGAGACTGTCGTCAGCAAACAGGAGGTGGGACACCGACGGGCTAGCTCGCGCTATCCGCATTCCAGATATGCGTCCCTGCCACTCCGCCTCTTTCAGCAGGCCGATGAGCACTTCCGTGCACATAATGAAGATAAAGGGAGACAAAGGATCACCCTGCCTTAAACCTCGTCCAGGTTGTATATGGCCACGAGGGTGACCATTTATCAGGACACGATAAGAAACCGACCGAATACATCGCATTATCCAAACAATCCACATCTCCGCAAAGCCCATCTTCCGCATCACAGCCTCAACAAAATCCCACTCGACCCTGTCATACGCTTTACTCATGTCTGACTTAATGGCCATACGTTCTGATTGTCCCGTCGGGTTAGTATTGAGCCCGTGGAACATCTCCTGAGCCACCAGAATGTTATCCGTGATTAAACGCCCAGCAACAAAGGCTGACTGAGTTTCAGAAATAAGAACAGGCAACACTCGTTTGAGCCTCTGACATAAAACCTTCGACACAATCTTATAGCACACATTACAGAGGCTAATCGGTCTAAACTCTGCCATCTCCTGAGGCCTATCCGTCTTTGGAATGAGACAAATATTGGTCTCATTCAGCCCAGGCGCAACGGCGCCATCAGAAAGGAAGCTATTAACCATTGCAACGACATCTACCCTCACCACATCCCAAAACTGCTGATAAAAGAGGGCCGTCATTCCATCCGGACCCGGCGCTTTCTCCGGATGCATGGCAAACAACGCACCCCGCACTTCCTCTTCCGTCACAGGTTTCGTCAGATCCACATTCATGGCAGAAGTGATCCGCTGGGGCACGAAGCCCAGGATATCGTCAATAGCTAGTTGTCCAGACGTCTGAAACAACTCTTTAAAATACCTTATGGTAATGTTCTTAAAAACAATTATGTTTTGTGGTAGCATTAATTTTAAATATTTTTTTATTTTTTACATATTACGAAAATGTAAACTATTAATTCTTTATATATTTAAGTTAGTTTTGTTAGCTTTTTTGTTTGTATTTTTTTATTTTTTAAAATTAGAGTTTTATATATTACAAATAATTAATTGTATATTAATACTATATACTTAAAAGTACATTTTCATTTTAAAAATAAAAATCAAATAATTTTTAAGATTTATTAACGTATTTTAAAAAGTAAAATATTTATTTAGGTGAATATTTAGAAAAAAATTATTAAGGAAATCTAGAAAAGATCTAGATAACAAATTTCACTGGTTTTTGAATAGCATTTTTAAAAACTATTTTTTATCTTTAGTGAAGATTTTTTTCTTTATATTTTTACTTTCTAATGGCATTTGATATAATTTTTTACAAACTTAAGGTTATTTTCCTAAATGTGCTTCCCAAATAATAATATAGAGATATTAAAAATCCAAATTTATGTAAGTAATAAATACTCATATAATTAGATTTATTATTCTAATATGTGTTTTATTATCAAAAATTATATTTTATATTTCATGATAAAGAAAATTCAAGAAAATCTATATGATAACAAGTATTAGAAATACACTCTTTAGAAAAATTATAGAAGTCTAAAAACAGGTTTCAAATTTTGTATATTTAGACAAATTTTATTGAAGGATATAATTTTTATACATTTATAATTAAAATTATTTAACCGTAAATTACAGTGGTTTGCATTTTTTACTGTCTTGAATTTCATATTAATATTTTGAGTAGGGTAAAATACTAAAAATATAGTTACAATATTAAGAATTTAAATCGACGTAATATACACTTAATATTATGATATACTTTTTGTTGATATAGAAAATCCAATAATTTAGCAAGATAAAAAAATATGAATAAAACGCTCCCTAAATACCAGAATTCTAAAAGAAAGTTTCAAGTTTTATATAATGTATTTTAATCTAAGCTTATTAATAAATAAATATATTATTATACTTATTTTATTTAAAACTATACAACCGTAAATTATAGATTTTGAATTTTTATTATTTAAAATTTTCGTATTTATAATTTAAATACTTCGCAAAATATAGAAATTTAACAAAATCAAATTATAGAATATAAAATTAGAAAAATAATAGGAAATATTTCAAGATAACAATTGTTTTACTTTTCTAAGAGCTAAGTGATTTTAAAGGAAATTCTCCTATATATTATTTGAAAGTACATTTTAATGAATTTTGCTTAGGTGTCAACTATATGTGAGGTTTAAGAATTAATGTTATAATCTGATTGGTTGAAGCATTTCTAATTTATTTTAATTTATTTTTATTTAATTCTTCTTAAAAATATAGATATAAACTTTGAAACTCAATTAACTCACTTGCCAAACACTATGTTACTCGATTTTTTTTTGGAATATAGTATGAATAAACCTCCATATTTCTTTTTCTTATGATTTTATAACAATTAATTAATAAAGGCGGTTTTAAAAAACGAGTTTATGGTTTCGGTTTTTAAATATAATTTATAATATAACAACTTAATTAATTTTTTGGGAAAACATTAAAACATAATTTTAACATATAATATGAAACATTTTGAAACCCAAAACTCGGGTTTTAAAAAAGATTGTTTAATACACAATTTTATTAGAACAAATTAATAATATTTTTATAAATTCTTACTATATAAACATTTTTTATACACCTCTGAATGAGTTCTTAGGATAATTCGATTATTATATTTGCACTTTTAGTACATATAGATTTACTGAAATTAAATGTGATATATAATATAATAATTTAATTATATACTTCGAAAAACGTTAAACAAAATATTAATAAAATCATTATTTGGATATATGTGTGAAAATATAAACGGAAAATTAAAACATGGAAATAAAATTTTCTAAAAATTTAACTAGAAGAAAATAATAATTTTTATATATTCGATTATTGTATAAGCTAAAAATATATTAGCTTTTCATAGATATAAAAAGACGGTACAATAATCAAATTATATTCTTTAAAATAAATTCAAAATCTTTTAGCTTTCCATATTTTTTAAAAATAAGTTCTAAATGATTTTTTATTTATTGTCAACCTGCAATATATTGGTAATTTATTAACTTCCATATTCAATTACTAAATCGAATGATGGTCAGAATTGATGACTTGTCATTGTTGACTTTCCATAAATAAAGACGAAATTTTTAATAAATTTAATGTTTTTAATAGTAATATTTAATGAGTGTATAAAAATAAAATATTGATAGACGATTTTTGAAAAGTTAAATTATGGAAATTTTTAGATTTTTTTTGGATGTTTATGGAAATATTACCTTGTTGTGTAATTTATACCTTGACATGCAAGTTTGTTAATATTATATATTAAATACAACAAAACAAAGTTCTATATATTAAAGCTTAAAATACTATGTTGAAATATACATCTTTAAAAGTATAAATGATTCGTTGTCTCTATTAAGTTTGATTTTCATCAATGATATATCTCTTTTACGGAATTTTTGGAGAATAAATGTGAATATTTTACATATTTGGCGTTAATGTGGTCTAACTGGTGAAACACTCGGAGCAATTCTTGTTATGAAAAGGTATATTATTATTTAGTCTTATAAATCATAATGTGTACGTATTTCGTATAATATTTCTTCGAGTTAAGCTTCATGGTAATCGTTATTGTAAAACCTCATGCACGAAAAATATTTTTTTTAAATATATGAAATAACTGAAGCATGCATTCTTGTACTTTAAGAAATAACGAACTTGTTTACACACTAAATATTGAAAACTATTTCGTACATTTGACATAGACATAAAAATTGTTATTTTCATTCAGAAAAAGCATTCGTTTCTGAGTATTTGCTCATCAAGCAACTCCATTTTCATTTCTTAATTTAATATAATAGAAAATATAACAAATAAAACTCACATTTAAATATTATAAATGAAAAATATATTTTACTTTGATAAATAAACATAAAATATCACATTATAACTAACTTCCATATGATGCTTTTACCTAAAGGTGGGTATCGAGCGGACGTTCGGATATCCGTTCGGTTTATTCTGGTTACAAGTTTTCGAGGCTAGAGGTTTAAGTCCCATTTTTGTATATGTACATTTTGATTCGGTTCGGTTCAGATCTTTGAGGGTGTGATTCGGGTTCATAAACCTATTTAAATGTACCCAAAAAGTCTAAAAATCCAAATATTTTTAATAATCCAGGTATTTTCATGTATTTTAGTATATAATTATAATTTTGGTATTTTTTGGTACTCAAAATATTTTGATTCGAAGAGATAGACAACGTTTTTTCGAATATTGCAGTTTTACATTCATACGTTTACCGATTTCAGTTTGGATTCGGTACCACTTTTTGGATCCGATTCGCTTTGGTTCTTTGGATCCATGTATTTTATCTACATCTACATACGCCCGCGAATTCGCGGGGAGCCAACTAGTTTTCTATAAAATCTATACTATAAATTGACACATGTCATAATCTTTTGAATTATAATTATGCATATTTTTCGTGTTTAACTTTATATAATAAGCTAAATAAAGATTCGCGTGATACGTAAGTAAAAATAAAACATTTAATGACTAAAATTAACAACATTTATAATTATGGTTTGTACAAGTAGATTTTAAGTTAAAATCCTCCTTTAAATAACGCCCTGACTCGTGTAATTAATCGTAAATTAAAATCCACATTTAGTTATTCATTTACTGTACTTTTTACCACAAGTAAAAAAACAAATTAACTTAAATTACTGGCAAACTATAAAAAATATTTGTGAATGAAGAGAGTGTCTGTAAATACGTTATACATTTCATATTACGTAAAAATGAATTGAATAAACATCAATCCATTAATAATCTTCTTAGCCTTAATTATTCTTACTTGTTTAATAATTTTTTATGATGAATCAAGTTTAGAAAATTAAGATGTACAAAAAATTAAAACTTAAAATCAACTTTATGTATTATATAAAACTATTATGAAAGCATTATATTAGATTATTACTTTTTAGTGTTATACATCATAAAGTTTATGTGTATTTTATAAATTTTATTTTATGATTCTATAGATTTCATTTTATTAAATTTTTTAGTTATATAGTTACCATTTTAAAAATAAGCTATTTTCCATTTTTGTTGTTATTTTATTTTCTTTAAGAAATAAATAGCCAATAGTAGGAAAATTTAGTTTAAATTATATTTTTATATTGACACATATCACGATCTAAACTAAGAGTGACCGATATGAGTTCAAGTTTACTCGTAAATTTCATCCCCTTAACTACAAGAATATGAAAAATTGTTATAGTAATTGAGATGTCAAATCCACAAGGAGCAATCTATCAAATCATTTAGTTCACAAAATCGCTTTACTTAAGCTAAATATATTTAAGGGTGTTGGTTTCAAAATCAAACAACTAAATAAGATTCAAAACAAGAAACAAAGAAAAGAGAATAAGATTCAAGAACAAAGATATGTGATTCATGAGCTAGGCAATGCGATTAGGTAGACTAAATGCAAACAAGATGCAAGGGTTAAGCATTAAACGAACCATTCAAAGACTAGGCAACAATCAATTATTTCATTCCCATGAAGCTAATCCATTTACTAAACACTCAATCATACAAATATCCCAATGATAGTTAAGCAAGAAATGATCATTAAATTCAAGCCATAAAGTCTACAATTCAATTTAATCAACTATTTCCATAGGTTAAGATTGAAAAGCATGTTTTAGACTCTCTTGGGAATTTTATCAAACACCTTCCGGACGTGAAATTTCTAACGTCTAGATTTTGTGTGATCAAGTCTAATTTAGCTTTAATACCTTCTTAAACATGTGAATCTATAAGTATTTAACCCTTCGCAAACTTAATCACATCTAGATCTAACCTAATCTACCCATTCCATAAATCCCATAAAAGACTACTCACTAATCATGATGATAGACATGCAAAAACATGAAAGAAAACCATGATCGAGGTGGGGAAGAAGAAAGAAATAAACTTTGATTAAAATACCCAATAATCTAAAAAATATTTTTGATCAATCAACAAGAAGCAAAGAGAAATAAAAAGAGAAACTAGGTTTAGAAATGTTTAAGATTGTATTTATAGTGAAAGGGGTCGAACTAGATCGACGCGGGACAAATCGGGTCGGACCCAAAGCTTTTAAACCATCCTAGGAAAATATGGAGCAAGCACAACTCCTTATAAGTGATGTACATGTCGAGTGATTTCTTGTGTTTTCTAAGTCGGATGTAAGGAGGAGGCACAACTCCTTCTAAGTGATGCACAAGTCGAGTGATAACTCTATCTTTGTTCTAGGGAAATATGGAACAAGCACAACTTATTCCAAATCGTATATAATTTTTTGGTGTAATGTATTTCTTAATTTTAAATCATTGGAATATTATCATTTAGAAATTTTCAAATCATGAAATAAATAATTCTATTAAGTATTTATTAAACATATATACATAACTATATAATACTTTTATATGATTAAAACATAATTAAGATTTTCAAATACATCTATATTGTATGAATTCCAATTCGTATAACTTTGAAAATGTAAATTACAAGAAAAGTAAAACCTTAAAAAGTTATTGTACATAATAATATGCAACTTGAATAGTAATACATAATTCTACTTTAATATAATAAATTAATTTTATCAATCAAAATTTTAATATAATAATACGAATTTATTTTGTCAAACCCCCTATATTAATTAACTCTTTAGTAAAAACGACAATAAAATCATGTTAACATTATTGATATCATAAAAACGAAAAATAGAAAACAAGTTAACACTATTACTATAAATCAAAAATTAGAAAGTGAATAATCTAATGTTCAGCAATATGGTTAAGTTTTTTTTTCAATTTGAGAAGATTATTTGGGAAGTGAATGAAAATAATTCATGGTTTATTTTTAATTTTTTAGATGAATTAAATAAATCAAAATTAAATTAAAACTAGAAAATCATCAACCAATTAAATTATAACATTAATTATAAGATCTTACATATGATCGACATATAAGACAAAATCACTAAAGTGCATTTTCTTGTAATATATAGAAGAATATTAAGTATGAAGTCTTGCACCATATTAAACATTGGGTTGATCGATTTTTATGTCACCCTTAATGAATTATTTATTAATAAAAATTCTCTTTAATCAATTAATTTCTATTTCAAAAACGAAACTAATATATAAATATTCAAAAGCTAGTTATTTAAAAATGGCTATGGTTATCCTTAAAGATCTATTTTATATACTAGGCCAATGTCCGCGTTACGCGCGGATACGTGTTTTAATGTTTTGATTTTTTCCCATAACATGGGTGATCTTATTTTTTTATGTGTTTTGTTATTTCACATATTGATTTTGTAATTTATTTTGGTACTTTTTTTGCGCAAATTGAATTTTGACTTGGTTTTGGTTTTTGTTTAGTTGATGACTGTGTGTAGTTTATGTGGATAGTGTCGGAACCATTGTTTTGAATAATGGAGCAGTGTCCACAAATTCTTATCTGCTATTATCCAACACAACATTACAACCAATTTGCAGATATATTTGCTAATTTTCTCTTTATCAATTTCTCCCTATGTACCTTTCTTTTTTATTCCACACAAACTTTTTTGGTTGTTGATCATAATTGAGATCTTTTCTTTTTGTATCTTGGTTGTTTGTTTCCATCCATTCTTTGAGTTTCGATTTCTCGGATGAAATGTTTGTAGCACCATTTTCAATAGTGTGTCTGGACATTGTCTTCGGTTTGAAAATTCATTGTGGAAATTGAAAATTCATTGTGGAAAATATGGTCTTCTTGCCTTACCCATTGATTGTCGTTTTACTTTTGTTTTATATGTTTTTTTGTAAAAATGCAATGCTTTTGCGTGATTATTTATAATCTTTTAATATAACTGTTTCGTATAGAGTCTTGGATTTAGGAAGTTTCGGCTATTAATTATGGTTAAAGTTTAGAGTATTGTTTGTAACCGCATAAAGTAACAGTTTTTCGTTAGTTGTAGCCTTTAAATTTTAATTCTTGAAATATTGACAAGTTTTAGCGGTTCTTGGGCATTTAATATTTTGAGTTTCTTTGTTATATCAACGAATAATGTTTTAAATTGCTTGACACTATATACATATGTACAAACATTTGTGTTCTTGTCGTTTTACTTTAAATTAGGCTGTTTTTAATCCCAAATATGTAATGTGATAAATTTAATCATTGTCAGTTTGTCATGAGTTTTGTTTTGTTCCAAACCAAGCAATGGTATAATGGGATAAAGTAGTAACAAAATGCTTTCAGTTTATACGATGTGGAGGAAAAAAATCAAAGATTACATGTTACTGCGACTTGTTTTTGTGTCTATAATGATGATTAAAATATTAATTTGATACCCTTCGAAGGCATCACTGCAAATAAGGAAATACAAAGACAAATTGTTAAAGGTTGTTTGTCTAAATATTTTCCCTGGTCGGGGAAAGTTTTTTTTTTTTGTTTTACAATCATTACATGCATTGTGATGTTGCTTTTGTTTGTGTTTTGTTATTTCAAGGATCGATTTTGTTAATTATTTCAATTCTTTGTTTTATATTAATTTGTGTTCTTTAAGAGATCATGTTCTTCTTAAAATAGGATTATCGGGTAGAAACCCACATGGATTCTAAAAAAATAAATATATCATTATTTTAAATATTATAATTATTATTTGTTTTTTTAATTTTTGTCTAACAAATGAAAACAGAGAAAAAACCGGTTCTTAATGAGGAGACGGAAGAGATTGTTTCTCCATCTCTCTTTCACTTTTCAATTTTTTAATTATTTTTTTAAAAATTGGATTAAAACCCCAACGATAATTCTGCTTTTATTAATGTTTTAAAGAGTCATTCTCATTCGTTTCAAAAGTATGTAGAGAAAATTCTATGGAAATTTGAGAAGAACATGCATAAGAGTATTGATAACATACTAATTAAATGCATCGTCTATGCTTAAACATCATGGAGCAAATAGTGGATTCGATATTATACCAGCAGCAGTCCCTGAGATCTTATAGGTCTTACGAAAGAAGAATCACCTCTCGGTTTTAAGTGAGAGTTTAAGGAATCGCCAAGGCTTGTGCAACTATGGCCTGTTTGGAACCTTGACACGAAGCTCCTCCGCCACTCATCCTCATCCTCAGCTTCTTCTTTCACTCACACGTTGGCAGCCTTCTTTTGGGCATCGCAAGGAGATTATATCTCGCAAATCGACAAACAAATTTACAGGCAATAACATGAGACAACATAGGATACTGCAAGTCTAAACCATAAGATAGAGAAAGTGATGCAAGAACATGGAATGTGAACAATGCTATCTTAGGTGAAACATGAATAAGGTATGAGCTGAAGATGTCAGAAACAGAACCAAACCTTGTCAAAATGAAATTCCAGAGGGATGTCATCCTTGGACAGCCGCACCTTGTTCTTCCTTAGCTAATCATGAATCTTTCTATAACAAAAGAAGTAAATCAAGAATGAGACATTAAGAGAATGCTAACTCAAATAAAGTTGAATGCTTTCATAATAAATTAGTAAACTTTATCCTTCCCCTGATGACAATTTTGAATTTGTGAATTACATAACAATAATACTATACATGACTACTGTACTTAATACAATTTATTGAAATTCTAATGGGAATATATTTATGAGTTTCAGTGCAGAACTGTGTTACACCAAAACTCACAAATTAAATATCAAAAACTTCAATTAATTTGGTGTAAATTATTTCAACCAAGGAGGAGACTGATGAACACTCACCAGATGCTTGGATGCAGAACCAGGCCGCACTTTAATTGAAACATCAAACAATCAAAAGCATGTCCAACTCAGAGAGGTAACATGAAATAGTAATATTTGATTTTGGCATAACACGGAGTTGGATTTATGTACCTTCGTAGAGGAGGTAAGCTATACGAAGCAGATGATGTGCGAGGAGGATTCCTCGACTCAAAGCTTGATGAGGACTCGGTTTCTAACTCTCTCCTTGAATTACCACCCATGGCTTGTGTCATGTTCTGAAAAAAGTATGTTGATCACTAAGTCTGAGAAGAATACAGTAAAGCAAATGATAACAGATTTACAATGAAAAGATGTAGAATTGATCATTTGATGTGAATACAAGTTTAGACTTGAAAGCGTTTCATAAATCCCTCAAGAATTATAGTCTCAAACCAAAACACCTAAGAAAAAGTTACTTACTTGATAAATATGAGGTATTAACTACAAAGTACAAGCTTGAGCTTTTCATGAGGTTGGTGTTTGTAGAAGCATAAATGTCATGACTATGGATAGATTTACAGCTATACTATTGTAATTTGTATTTAAATAGATAATTGTATCATAGAGTAAAGAAGCTTGAGCTTTTCATGATGTTGGTGTTTGTAAAAGCATGAACATGTATAGATTTAGAGCTATACTATTATAATTTGTATTTAAATAGAGATTTGTATCACAGAGTAAATGAAATTCCCTTTTTTGTAGACACCTTCACAGGAAAATTACCTTGAACTTCAAGAATTTTCACGAACATCCAAAAGGAGCCGTCCGCTATCTCTATTTATGTTGAGCTCATAATCATTGTTGCTCAAAGTGACATAATGCTCAAAGCCTATAAAGAACAGTACCCTAATGTATCTAGAATCAATCTACAAAATTAGAACAAACTCATCTTCAGTTTTTACATACAACTATGTATTACACATAGCCATAACAAGAGATAGTTAAATATTACGGTTTTCAGGGTCAATGCCTAGCCTCAAAGAATATCTTATGCTTGGAAGGATAACGACTTCAACTCATCGAGTGGAAACGAATTGTCCACATATCCATCAAAAGCATGATTAAACATCTCACGTACCTACACACTCAAAATAAAATCAAAACCATCTCTCAAACAACGTCAAAGCCAAAGGAATCCCTTCAACAATCCATCACTGTTTTAAAAACAAAAAAAATCAAATTTGATAACTATAGATCAACACAAACACCTCTGGTGCGTGTTAAGAACTGACCAATACATTGCAATATCCACCACCAGACCAAGTGATCTCAGCTAGT
>OVAN01008900.1:1378-17596 GCA_900406275.1 Anastatica hierochuntica | reverse complement strand
ATTCTTCTCCAAACGAAGTACAGATGAGTAGATCTCTCTCAAAGGTTTACACAGCTCAAAAGTTGTTCTTCCAAAATCGAAAAAAGCATAAACTAGAACAGAAAATCGAGTTTAGGTTTTTAGGTATGAAACTCGGTTCGTATTAACTTTGGTTTGTGTCTTCAGATTCTGGTCCGAATTCGGGACAAGGATCGATCGATCCATTTCCCTTTACAGGACAAGGATCGATCGATCCTTGTCCTTCTGTGAGGACATTTCTTCAGTCTTCTTGAGACTTCCTTCGGTGCTTGAATTCCACTCCAAATGCGTTCTTTTAGTCCATTCAAGCTCCGTTCCTGTAAAAACATCAAAGAACAACAAACCGCGCAAAAACGATCCGAATACATACTAAAAACCGTAATTCTCGTACAAAAACCGTAGTGAAAATCGATAAAATGTGAATACATCAAGCATATGCAAGCAGAGCGAGTTGTTTCGTGTAAACCTCATCATCACCACTGGCAAAAGCGTAACCGGTTGCTTTGGTACTATTAATGGGTCAAACAGACAGTACAAAAAACATCGAATATAGTTATAATTTTGTGACGAAAATAATTTGTAACAAAATTTTGCGACAAACTGATACAAATTAGTAACAAATAAAATAATAAGAGAATTTGTAGCATTTTGTGGCAATTTGTAGTTAATTAGTGACAAATTAGCTACAAATTCTCTAACATAACAAAATTAATACTAATTATTGATAATATAATTAGTAGCAAATACAATTTAATCATATTGTTTTGATACAATATTATTTCGTAATAAGTTTGTATGAATAGCTATTAATTTATTATAAAACATTTGTGGGTAATTTTTATAGTATTTTTATAGCTACAAATAGTCATAAAAATTATGTAACTATGTGAAAATGAAAATTAAACAATAACAAAGCTACAAAATACGAAAATGATTGTTATATATAATCAAAATAAGAAAATCCAAAACTTAAGAAAAAATTTAAAAAATTCAAACCTAATCACTTTTTGAATCTAAATTCCTAAAACATAAACTAAAATATCAAAATTAATCAAAAATTATAAATCCAAAATATGCAAATGAGGTTTATTAGTCATTATATAAGAAAACATTAGATTGTCTATCATAATTAGTTTAACAAACACTAATGTAAATTGCAAAAATAATCAAAGGTCATACAAAAGTAATGAAAATGTTAAACTTTGAAAATGCATATAAGAAAAATATAACTTACGATTGGTCAATCTTTTATAGACCCTTGTTTTGCTTTAATATCTATCATTGATAAGAATAGATCCATTGGACACAAATTAATTTATTTCTTTATTTTCTTCTCTTAACACATTCTTCCTTCTCTTTCTCTCATCTATCACAATTCACAAACCCACTCTGTAAATGTGCTCTTAACTTCTTCTTCTTCTTTTTTTTGACAACAAATATGCTCTTAACTTATTCTTCGTCTCCTTCATCCTTTTTGTTCTTATTTTCTTCTTCTCCCTCGTCATGTTCTTCAGATCTAACTTTCCTTTTTTTCCATATCTAACTTTTCTTCTTTTTTTGTCAGATCTAGCCACCGCCAATCTCCGCCTTCATGAGTAGTTGAAAAAGGCATACAAGAGAAGTCTCAACTATTTTGTAGGGCGATTGCAAATGTTGCTCTAGAGCTATTTGAGAGAACCAAAATCTTACAAAAACGAAACCCAAATCAGAAATATATGATTAGTTAGAAGGAATTGTAAACTCAAACTTCCTTACACAATTCCGAAGCAAAGAGACTTATTCGCCACTTAAGATCGTCGAGCCCCGAAGGTAAAGAGTCACCATTTTGTCAGCCTGCATGAACTTCGTGTTTGTAGTCGACTGAAACTTTAGGGTTAGAGAAATTTTAATTGAGAAATAGATGAGAGAAGTAAATGTAATAGTCTACATGTATTAATCTCATGTTTTGATTGGTTTTTAGTTATTATATTTTAGGTGAGGTGTCAGTTTTTTGGAGCTTAAAAATGCTTAGGTGTCTTGGTATGAAGAGTCTCAAGAACTTTTATAGTATTGATTTTAGGTACTTTATATTTTTGGTTATTTTCGGATATTCAAAATATTACAGTTCGATTCCAATTCTTAAAACTAATAACCATTCGGATATTTTGAAGTTCAGTTCAGTTTCAGTTCAAATTTCTTTTTGCTTCTTTGGATTCGATTGTTTACTTCTAATAATATGTTGAGGCCTTGTTTTTCTTCTTTTTTCTGATCACCAAAACCTGCTCAACCCTATGTCGATCAACTTATCTCAACTTAAAAAAATTTGAAGTCAAAGCTAATATTCAGTCGGGCTCCCCTCAACGTTGGCCTAGTAAATGATCATACAAAGGTTCAGAATTTACACACAAAGATAATTAAGCAATGCATTTTATAATTTGCAGTGATTTTTATTTATATTTTAAAATTTGTTTTTCAATGAACTTATATTTTTAAAATTTTGAAAATACAATTACTAAAATTACATGCAGAATTCATAACATATGTCAAACATGTGTGGTACATAGTGTGACCGTTAAACAATGATAGAATAAAAAGTAGAAATCTTGAATGGTATGTAGATTTTGTAACATCATTGGTCTCCAAGATCTGGATCAATTGAAATTTTGTGAAAAGAAAGCCTTTTTCCTTTTGAACCCAATAACCAAAACCCTAATCTATCCTATTTAATCGTCCAACCATAAAGCTTCCTCCTTTTTCTCATGTTTTCGCTGCAGAGAGAGAGAGATAGAGAAAGAAAAAGAGAGAGAGATCGAAGCTTGAGAGAGAAATAGGAAAAGAAGAGAAGAAGATGGTCCATGCACTCTTTGGAAGTATAACTGACATGCTTTGGAAGAACAGAATGACGACCAACCAAACCATCATGTATCGATCTGGAATTTCTACAGTAAGTGATCCTCTCTTTGATCTATCATCTCCAATAAACGGTTCATCATTTGGAGCTCTATACTGAAAGTTATGTCTGTTCTCCCGAGGGGTATCAGTGCAGATCGGATCTACGACCAGACAAGAAGAATGGAGTGGTTGACTAGTCAAGCGGCGCCTGATCGAGACGAAACTTGAACTGAAGCTAGAGGACATCTAGGGCTTCAATCGTAACGGTCGGACCGTGAACCTAATGGTTAGTTTTTGATTTTTTCCTTCGTTTCTAAACTACTTCGAATATGTTAGATTTTCAAATCTTTCTAGTTTTAGCGTAAAGGGTGTTTAGTTCATCTAGAGGTTGTCTCTTGAGTTGATATTCTGCAGAAACATTATAGGCTCTCATATCTATCCACTGGTAAAAGGAAAACCAGTTCCGAAGTTGACGAAGAGAATCTGTCCACCCGTAAAGTATCTGAGTTGAGGTCGTCTTCTGCAATTGGCCAAGGTGAGGGTGTATTGTAGATTTACTGAGTTTCCTAGGTTAGAACAATAGTCTAGGGTTAACGGACTGGTGTCGAGATATATGTCTAGGCACAAATATACATAACTTGTAATTTGTACTTGCTATGGTACTACTATATGCCTAGAGTGCAATTGCGTGTTTGGTCGCTAAGTCAAGCATAGCTAAATGTATGTGATTGATGTGATAAGAACCTAATAATGTTTAAATGATGGATTAGAGTTAATTTGGCAATGCTTGAGAATTACGCAAGAGTGAATGTATATTAACTTGGTGATGCATTCTCTATTGGATGGTCACCCATTCAGTTTACGGGTGTGATGCGCCCTGGTTGCAGACTCGGATTATTGAAGGTTTCGGTGGGATAGCTTCAGGGAACGTGGCAGATTCTGGGTTGAGTCTCGGTTCAAAATTTTAGGACCGGGTACAAATATACCTTGAGAGAGTGAGTTAGGGAAACAAGGATTACCCTGGAGGAGAGTTAGGGGAACGTGGATTACCCTAGAAGTGTGAGTTAGGGGAACATGAAGCAACCTGGAGGAGAGTTTGCTTGTTATAGGAGCGTGGAGTATCCTGAAATAGATTAGGCTTGACTGTTTATGTTTGTGTTACTGAGAGATTACTGAAATGTCGGTATATCTAGAATGTTGCTAGCTTTTGATTGTAAGTTATTGTTTGCGAGAAAATATAGGTGCTTTGTTTGAGGGTTGAAGTTTAGGTTTAGACTTATGGGCTAATCTAGTTTTCAGGCAAGGTGATTTAGTTTATTCTCTCACTGAGTGGCTTGTGTCAGAAAGTCACTCATCTCTCTTTTTTCCTTTTCTTTTTCTGGGAATTGTTTTCAGGTTTTCGTTTTAGAAGTGACGTCTAAAGTGCAAGTTTGATCTGGACTTCAAAGGCGTGGACTTCAAAGACATGGACTTTGAAGCTTTACCTGAATCAACTAACGGAGGACGAGATCCAAGGACGACCATCATGAAGAGGCTACGAGTTCCGAGTCAAAGTCTTAGGTTAAAGAGTTTGTCAAGAAGTTAGGATATATTTTTAGAATGGGGTTTGGGGATTTAATATTTTTCTTGTGTGTGTTGCTTGATAGTTAGTTCATTTGGATTCTTCCATAAGACGTGAATGAGGAGAGGTTCTCCGGATTTGTTAGGATTTGAGTTTATGTCTAAATCAAGTTATTCTAGTTTAAGGCTTTAAGCAGCACCGTGAGACGAATAGGATGAAACTCTAGTTCCTAAGGAGAGTGTTCGTTTGAGTCCAAGAAGCTTCATGCATCTTTGGAAGGGTACAAGTGACACCAAAAGGGGTTGAATTCACCGGAGAGTTGGTGGGGATATCATCAATCAAATCTAAGGAGTTGGGAGCTAGTTAAGTAAGGACAACTTAGATGGGCCCAAAAAAACTGTTAAAACCCGTCAAAAACCCAAAAATCGACGGTTTAATCAGAAAAAGTGGGCCTAATTGAGCCATAATCACGAGCATGTCTCCTTTTCGGATATTTTAGCCTTTATATCGGCGTGTCAGTCAAGTGAAAAATATTTTTATATTTTTATTAGTGTATCGTATCATTATGATATAATTATGTTATTATTAAATTGTTTTCTTCATATACATGTAACATGAGTTCATATTAAGACTCCAGTTTTAAGAAGATTACTTTAAGATTCATTCATATACGATTCATTTGTTAAATTCTAATATACATGCATGGTAAGTTAGTTTTGAATATGATGGAAAGAGTTTATAAACATCGCGAGAATTAACGATAGTGATGTGATCCTCGTCAGGACGAAGGATCGATTCCTATGATTTGCTTCTCGTCGTGATGGTTGAGTAGATTTTAGCGGAAGACTTGAATGGATTACGTGGATGGAACATTTGGATGAATGAATGGATGAATGAATGGGCGTTCGGATGGGGAACGGACGTTCATATAAGATGGAACAAAGGAGAGATCGGAAGGTCAACTCTCGGAAGAATCCGAACACGAAGTAAATCGGCGATAACTCGATTACTTGTGGTGGCGAGAGGATAATCCCGAATGATGATGCGTGGATCGTTTGAAACTTCCAAAGAGGAATGAAAAACTCTCGAACTTTTGGATTAGATTCACGGAGGAAAAAGATTTCCTAAAGTGCTAACTTTTTCGATTTCTACAAAGAGAATCGAAATAGGGAGATTTGATTAAAAATTTGGATGAGTCTACAAATGAGAGGAGTGCACCTTATATAACCAAAGAAGTAGGCTAAGAATCACCCTTAACATTAAATGTAAAATAATAAATAAGGAAGACTACAAATTACAAGAAGAAGACTACAAGTTTCGAGACAAAGACCATGTCATAATTGGAGGGAATCGACGACCAACTCTTGGTCTTCTCGTCTCTTCGTCTTTGTGACCTCGATGTAATTAATGGGCTCGAGAAATAGTCCCGGGACTTGCCTCGTGAAAAAGTTTCTCAGAAAACCCGGTGGGACAAAACCGAGAAAAGAGAAAAAGAGTGTAAGACCCAAGACCTTCACTAATGACAACCTTCGGAGGCTTGAATTACGATCAATTTGATCAGATAAGCACTCGTTATGCGCTCTAGATCTTGTCAGATAATTGCTTGGATGATGACGTGGGCGGTTTGTCGAAGTTTAAAATTTATAAACATAAACCCTACTTTCAATCGCGCAAGAAAACGGGGTTAATCATAGTACTTTAGGGCCGTCCAAGGATTTGAAGGCGTGACTAGTAGAACCTAAGCAAAGAGAACACACTAAGAATCCTAGTCTAGGTGGTCGATTTAGATGGGGATTGTCACGGGTCTCCACTAAATCTAATGATCAACAAGGACAAACATAATGAAAATGCATAAATGAAAGCAATAATTAAACAAGCAAGTAAGTAAAGCAATAAAGGAGTGAACTTGGATGTAAACAATAAAAAGGTAGGATCTTGAGATAATAGTAATGAGTTCGGGGTCGATCTAGTGATGTGATAGACTTGGTTAAGGCTTTATTAGATGATTAAAGCTATTCATAGGCCAACGATCCCTCCTTAATCGATCTACTCACTCTCGTGGCAAAGATCTATTCACCTACGCACATTACAAGGCTCAACTCTCGTTTGTTGCCTATCTAAACATGTATGTGATAGTAAACTACTAGTCCCTTTAACCATTTAACACCTTGATGTCTCCAATGGGCAAACTACTCTCATAGCTTAAAGTGAAAACATAGATCTAGTTCTCTCAAGCATTTCATCGAACACTTTCTAGGCGTCAATGATCAAGCACTGAACTTTAAACAACTAAACTAGATCTAGTAGGAATTTATGCCAAAATCTAGCCTAATCATCCATCACAACTCTAGATCTAACCCTATCATATCATATCTCAAGATCTAAGAATGATCTACTCACTAAGAGTCATGGAAATCCAAAGACAATAGTTGGGTCTTTAAGCTCCCATGTTCTTAGATGATAGATCTAGAGAAAGAGATGAAAATAAAAGATCCAAATCTAACCAAAAGTATCAAGAAGTTATTACAATAGATTAGATCTCAAATAGATGAAAGAAAAGTAAAGTTGATCAAAAGTTCATCATAGTTATATTCTTAGTTCACATAGGAAGCTATATATACTAAAAAGAAGGAGTATGGGTGCCCTAAAAGGGTTTCTTCACGTCAAGGTGGGAAGTCGTTGCCCAAATTTATGCTACCATCGACCTAGGAGTTGACAGTTGCTCACCTTGGGCAGCAAAGCTGTCAAGGGAGGCAGCTGTCGACCCAAGGTGACTCACTGTCGACGACTGGTCACCTTGGCATTTTGTTGCCTCTTCTTCCTCATCTTGAATGCTCCAATTAATCCCAACTTCTCCCATAACATTTAGTTCCTTTTTTTCTTGATTTTTAGCTCCAATTCCACCTTGAATCCACCTCTAGAGCCTCCATGAATCCATTTTGAAATTGCACCTATAAATGCAAAGAAAATGATATGCGAATGCAATATGATCCTAAACTGGACTCTAGACTCAAACCTATGGATTCTAAGACTTATATGCAATATTTAAAACCTAAATGTAGATGAAACTAAGCTAAAATGCATAAAAATATGCATGAAAATATGTACACATCAATACTCCTGGACTTGTCCTTTGCTTGTCCTCAAGCAAACAACAAAGACCAAACCCAGAAATGAGGTTTGCAAGTGAGAACTTAAAACCAAAATAAGAAAAGTAATGCCTTATGCCAAATGTCCTCAAAACAAGTAAAATGGTGAAAATATCATCTAAGAATCTATGTACTTCTCCATGATCATCACAAAACCAACTCTTAGAATCTAAGCCAGGCATCCATAAACTATCCCATCGCCAATTCCTTTTTACATTCAATTAAGCTTAGGCGTGAGTTCTTTACCTATGGGCAATGCATCTTAGCCATTTGGTTTGGAGTTCAAAGAAGGGTTTGATGTAAAGAAGTGTAAAAATAAGAGGGTTCTCTCGATTTAAAGTGGTTTCTCTCAAACAAAAGTAGTGCAAGACAATAGGCAAAAGCAAGGTGGTACCCGAACAATTTATGCATACAAAGCATTTACTTCCTCTAATTGTTCCCACCCATTGCTTCCTAAGGATCTAGACACTTACTTGATATACTCTCATCCTAGATCTAGAAACCATAAACTTTTTATTGAACCAAACTCACTCATTTTTTTTCTTTTTGTAGACAACTAGAGATTCTTAAACTTTTAAACTCTAAGCTACTAACCTTATTTTGATTTTAAGAGCCGTTATCTAATCACTTGGATTCTTTGTTTCTTTTTCTTTTTAAGGGTGGACTCTCTAAGCTTTTAGTTTCTAAGGTTAGAGCTTAAATTTAGTACTAATCTCTAGTGCCTTTTTCTTTCACTTCTTTTTTTATCTTTTTAGATTTCCTTCTTTCTTTTTCTTTTTCTTTTTCTACCAACCTAGGATCATATATGCAATAAGGAACATATACTTGACTCTATACACACTAACCATTCCCAAGACATAGACAAACCCAAAATCACAAATATTTTCCTCTCCTATGACTCTAGTTAGTCTTAAAGTGAGGCTAACTCTAAGGAAGTATCATCTTTTTCGTTCAACTTCAATTCATTCGGGATTTTGCCCGTGTGTGCACTTTCCAAAAGAGCCCTCACATATCGAAATAATAGGGGGTTTTGAAGGAAATACTTAAGGGTTTACAAGGGTTGGTCACTACTCTAAAGATGAGAGTAGCCATTTGAGCTAAGAAAAGGGTGATAAAAATGGTTAAAACATAGCTCAAATGTAGTGATTTTCCTATTGTCAAGTATGACAAAGCCCATAAGCAAGATATTAATATTCATTAAAAGCCATCTTAAATAGGAATTGACTCAAATGATAGCTTACTTCCACAATAGCAAAGAACTTTAAGTGGTTAGTTCCATTCACGAATTTTCCTAAGACAAAAAGTGGTCTAAGCAACATCTTACTTCTAGTGAAGGCATTGTTCATTAAACCAAACTCAACTATCTATGAGGTTATTATATCATTGTTCCCTACGCAAAATGCAATCCTATATGCTCTAAACAAACTAAGTATTTACAAATGGATGCAATCTATATGCAAAGCTTTGAAAACAAAATGAAAATCTTTTTGGTTTTTTTGAAATTTTTTCAAATTTTTTTTTGGTTTTAACAAATCATAAGTATGTACAATGCATGACCCAATATGTTAAAAAGAAAAAAACATCAAAACTTAAAATAACATTAGTACTAAGCCCCTCCCCCGGACTTATACTTCACCGTCTCGGTGAATTTTAAATCGTGAGAGTGACCATTAAAAACACACATGAAAATGAAAATATGCAACGGTATTTACAAGGGTTTTTAGGTGCACCTTGTGAAAAATCATATGTATGAGTGTCTTGTAGAATCGATGGATGGCTCGAGGTCTTCATAACGGTAGGATCCCCACCTCGGTCTTGATAATTGGCCGATGGGATCTTTCATTTTTCTTCTCCATGATGGTTCTCGGAATGAACTCCTCGGTGGTTGCATCATTTTCTCTTGCGGTTCTCGGATTACCAAAGGAGGAAGGGTAACCGAGTGCCTTGGTTGTTGATGTCCATGGAAACTCAAGTCTTCATCTTCTTTTTCTTCCTCACTTGAAGAGGCGTAGCGGTTGTATTTTTCATTTCTCTTCATTCTCCTCCACAACCGCGTGATGATATTCCCTTGTTTTATTATGACCTTGTCTTGGTCATTCACCTTCATTTCCAAGTACATTTTGTACTCACTTCTTTGGTAACCCTCCGGTGGTTCTTGTTGTTGGTATTCGATGTTGAAAGCATCTTCTCCTTCTTCTTGGTTCGGTGGTATCTCGTTGGGGTTGGACTTTTAAAGTCTTGGCTCACTTGGGAAGGAGTGACGGTTGACAAGTAGATGTTGAGGTAGACAGAATGAAAGGTTCTCATCCTTTGTCGCGGTTGTGTGCTCTTGTAGTGGCAAGAAGCATGCTTGTCTTTGCCTCTCTTTATCGATGAATAAGTAGATCATCCGGACATTTGCATACCCATGGTAACCATAAAGGAATTTCTCCTTCACTAGATGACCCATATCCATCTTCCTTTCTCCTCTTATCCTCCGGAGCTCTTCAAGATTGACACCCACGTGGAGAAACAATGGAGTAAGGAACCCGCCAACACGGATCAAAGGCTTCCTTGTGGTCCTCAACTCTTCATGGTAGTCTAACATCTCGGAGATGAAGACACCTTCGTTGTTGACATTGTTTCCCTCGAAGTCTTCCATTATGTCCCCACTTGGTCCCTTCATAACTGTATTGACACTTTGTAATAGCAACTTTAAACTCAAGGGGCTCACTAGTTTAGGCGAGCTTCTCCTCACAAAGGTGTTTCCAAGCAACTCCAAAAGATAACGAATAGTTCAGTTTCGAACCTTTGATAGCTTGGCCAAACCTCATCTTATGACCCAAGTGTTGTTCTCTTCCAAATTATTCTTGATTCTTGTCCATATCCATAACCAAAATCTTCTTTTGTTGGATTGAAGCCATACACTTGACATATCTCCTCAAGGGGTACCTTGTAAAAGTTCTTCTTGATTCTAAATGTGAGGTACACGGTACTTTCATTAGGACCACGTCCTTGTACCTTGCTAACCGTTGAGAGGATTTGGAGAGTGGGGTGACGGTAAGTCGGATGGTTCATTGATAGAATGTTCTCCACGTCCATTTTCCTAACCAAGTACTTTACTTGATTGTGAATCTCCATATCTCTAAAAATGTCCTCATCCGCCCAAGTAGTTCCAATCACCTTGGTGTTATATTGGAGATGCAAGTAGAGGTTTGTCTCCTCATCATACCAACTTGTGTATGTGACATTTGCTTGTTCACTTGAAACCATTTTTCGGATCTACAAAAGATAGTAGATATCATGATTTCAAAATTTCTTTAACAAATGAATGTAAAGGTTTAAGAAGGATTTAGCTTTAAATCAAGTTTAAACATTCAAAAGCAAGTCATACTAATTCTTGATTCTTAGCAAACTTCCTTCACCAAAACATTCAATCTAAATGCTATATCAAATGGATGCACATGGACCGAAATTTTTCTTCAAAAGTCATCAAAATATTTGGCCATCCTTAGCTTAGCATTTTCAAGATTTCAAAAGTAACTGAATGATGCATATGTCATGAGTTAGATGCTTGTAAAATTCATTAATAGAATATCCATTTAAATCATTCAAAGACCTTTACTAGATTCGGATAAGTGTGCACTTAATATAATTTATCCAAATTCAATGGTAATGAACAAAGCTCAAGGTTTTCAACAATGAGAAACAAGTAAAGCAAGCTTCTTGTTATCATAACAATGCAATGACAAATTCAATAATGGTTCAAAAACAATCCTTTTAGCTCATGAAAATCAAAAATTCTAAGCATCAAAGGACATCACTCAAAAATTGTAAATTCCTTGAACTCTTCATGTAAATCAAGCATATGTACCATAAACTCAACATGAGAACCAATGAAACTAATTTTCCCCAAAATTCTCTCAAGAACACTATTCACAAGCACTATTTATCAAGAAAAACAATCCATAAATCAAGCAATTTTAGTTGTTTTCAAGAAGATCTAATCCATAAAAACTCAAAAACTAAGCTCTAGCTATCAAGATAACTCACAAACAAAATCTAACTTACTTCTTCTCATTAAAATCGAAAATCATCATCAAGAGGAGAAGAAGTTTTTATCCATACCTTCGGTTTCTTGATGCAAATATGAATGTGAGAAGTAGAGAGCCTGTGAAATGCTTGCAAAGATGGATGAATCTTGTGAAAATCTCAAAGTTTCTCTCAAAGCTCTCAAGAACACAAAAGCTTCGCTTAAAAAGATGAGTATGTCGATGACTTTGAGCTAAGAGAGAGAGAGAGAGAGCTTTTGCTTTTCAAACAACATATGCCATTCATGCTTAAGTGTTCAAGTTGGTGAAATTTTCAAAAATTGCAAAAATGGTCCTTAGAAATTTCTTTCATAACCATTTGGCAAAAATTTATCAAAATCACCCTTAAAATCCTTTAAATCCAATTTTGGAGGGAAAACCAAGTTTAGCTTTTGAAAAATTAGGACCAAAGGGTTTTTAAATGAATCAAAAATGGTTTAGTTTCTCAAATAAAGTTTTTGCAAGATCACTCTTGAACTTCTTTTAAAATGGTGAAATGCAAGTGAAATGCTTGAATTCAAGAGAACTTACCTTGCACAAAGAGTGTTCTTAAAATCGAGTCATAGTGACTTGTAGAAAGTGTAATCGCCAAACTCCATTGTGGTTCTTGATCCTTGATTCGAATAGCTCTCCTTAGGCACCTAAGTTTAAGCAAAAGAATATCTTTGGAACAAGGTTTTCCCAAGACATAATCATCATTATTGAAATTAAAAGCTTGAAAATTAAAGACTTAAAAAGAAATATTTACAAATGATATGCATGAGATTGCCTCTCAAGTGCGCTTGTTTAAGGTCCTATTGGTGCATTCTTTCAAAGTCGGGTCCTATTGGTGCATTCTTTGTAGCATAATCCCTTATCTTGAAGAAGTTTGCAACTTCTTTTCTCTTTTAGACATTCGGGTTGTAGCTACTTTTGAAACTTAGGGATCCAAGTTCTTTCATGTCTTCTCCTCTAGCTACCTTCTCACCATGAATTCTAGGCATTTCCTTTGCCTCTCTTTGGTACATTGTACCACAATACCCAATGTCTTTATCAAGTTCAATCATAAGGTAAGATACTCCTTTGTCAACATACTTCAATGTCAACCTCTTTTCTTCATAATCAATTATGGCACCCGTACTTAACAAGAAGGGTGTTCCAAGTAGAATTGATAATTTAGCTTGGTGGGATTTGTTATCCATTACCACAAAGTTACTCTCCACATAACTGTTTCCCACTCTTAGCCTCACGTTTCCAACCTTCCTATTGGAATTTTTCGTGTAACATCTCCCAAAAGTACGGGATTAGCCCCTTCTTTGATTTCACCTTCCAAACCAAGCTCCTTTATGCGGTCTAGAGAGATCACGTTCAAGCTAGCTCCAGTATCCGCTAGTGCATTCTCAAATTGAGAGCCTCTTAGAGTACAAGGCACTACAAACCTTCTTTCATCATTGCTCCTTTTTAAGAACTTCTCTCCCACTATATATATTAGGATATTGTTAGCTTGAAACACCTTCTCTACCCTCTCTATGGTGGTCAATTTGTTCTCAAGCTTTTCCTTAACCCTTGCATTGGTTTTGACCATCTCATACCATTCTTGAGGGATGTCTAAGTTACCATCATGTTTCATCTTACAATAAAGCACCCCTAAGATTTCCTTCTTATAACATCGAGGGTAGGGTAAGCGGTACTTTGTATAAGAATAATCCAAGATGGAGAATTCCTCTTCGCTTATGTCCATCTCACTAGGCTCGTCGTTAGGAGGCCTCATTTTCTCATCTTTTTCTCAAATGTCTCTTTCCTTGAGACATTATGTTTCTCTTCTTCCATGAAGCTTTAATCTTTCTTAGCTTCCTTGACCAATTCTTCCTTAGTAGCCTTATCAATAATCAAAGGCTCTTCCTCTTCTTTCTCAATCTCGACATCTCCTTTAGCCAAAGGAGTGTTCATTTTTTCAAGCTCCTTTTCAATTGGAGCACTTATTCTTTCAATTTCAAGGTCAAATTCGGCATGACCTTCCTTAATAACCGAGTTCCCAACCAAATCCAGATCCAAGCAATCAACAATCTCATCAAGAGGATTCAAAAATAGGTTCTCAAAATCATCAATAATCTTCTCCTCTTCAAGAGTAAAGACAATACCTTCCCATGGTTGAGGAGTGTTGTCAATTTCTTCTAAGAAAGCATTGCAAAAATCTTTGCTTGGTTCTCCTTTCTCTTTAGATACTCCTTTTCCCCTATGGTTTGAGATCACTTGTTGGAGTTGAGAATCTATGACCTTAACATGTGAAGCAAGAGCTTCATGCTTAATGTTCATGTCTTGGTAGATAGACTCTATCTTCACATTCATCTCCCCAAACTTCTTGTTGAGCTCGGCTTTTGTTTCATTTTGTCTTTCCACTAGCTTCTTAAGCATAACATGATTCTCTTCTTCTTTGGAAGGACCAGCTTGTTGTTCACTAGTAAAAAAATTGCTATAGCCACGACAGATTTCGTGACAAAATCGTGGCTATAGGATCATAGCTTTTTTTTTCGTGGCTAATCGTGGCTATATGAATGATTTTGCCACGATTTAGCCACGAAAGAAAAGGTTACAATCCTACAGCCACGTTTTTTTCGTGGTTAAAACGTGACTATAACAATTTTTTCTACTTGTGGTTGAGGCTTTTGGTAGTATCCTTGCTTAGATTGGTATTGGTACCCTTATTGATTAGTCTTTGAAGGATAGACTTGATCTTGTGGATTCTCCATATTAGTGCTTCGGTAGGATAAGTTGTTGTTGTTGAAAGGCTTGTATCCTTGGTTGAAGGGTTTTTTGTAGTACCCTCCTTATATGTAGCTCACTTCTTCTTGGTTCTCAACCTCTTGCCCTTCGAATTTGGTTTCCGCAAAGTGAATACTTCTTCTTGTTTGTTAAATGAGCCTATCAACTTTATCACTAAGCTCATTGATCTTTTCTTCCTTAGATCTCGTTCTTCTCGCCATTCTATCATAATCATTCTCATCGCAATTGTCCCTTTTTGGGCGATATTTTCTATGAGTTTCTCTCCTTGATCATCGAAAAGACTAGCAAAGCTTCTAATGGAGGCGGTGTTCAAAGCTAAGAGGTACTTCTCATGGATACCTCTATGAAAGATTTGAAATAGGTTGCCCTGGGTGATACCATGGTGAGGACAACTCCTTATGTACCCATTGAAGCGTTTCCAAGCTTCATAAAGTAATTCCATTCCTCTTTGCTTGAAGGTAGAGATCGCATTCTTTATCTTTTCCGTCCTTTGGGGCGTGAAGAACTTAGCCAAAAATCTCTTTTTACATTCGTCCCATGTTGTGATAGAAGATGTCACAATGCCTTTCTTCCATTGAGATGCTTTGTCTCCTAAAGAGAAAGGAAACAAAGTCAATTTGATGATGTCATCCGGCACTCCATTAATCTTTACCGTTCCGATTAACCTTTCAAAGTTGTCCAAGTGCTCTAGAGGGTTTTCCAACGCAAGACCAAAGAATCTAGCGTTATGCACCATATTGATCAAGCTTGACTTGATCTCAAAGTTGTTGTTGCGGATTGATGGGGGTCTTATACCAATCATTTTGCCATTAGTGAATGGCTCATCGCCTTCTACAATCCTTGGTTCTTCTCTAGGGAGGTGGAATGGACAGTTCCCTCGGTCTTCTTGACCAACGAAATCCCCATGATTAGGAGGGGGAAATCTTTATTGTTGAGGGTTCTCCATATGTGGAGCATTCTCTTGTCCAACTTCTTGATTCATACCCAACCTTCGTAGATGGGCTTGTCTTTTTCTACCTCTTCTTTGTCTGGATTGTTGTCTTTCAATGATTGTTGGGTCAATGTCAAGAAGTCTTATACTTTGGCTCACTTCTTGACCTTGTTATCATGTACCTTCACAAATCAAAGAAAATCAACAAAAGAAAGTTAGAAACTTAAATGAAATAAGCAAAAAGTAAATCCTAGTCCTTGAATCCTAGAAATTTCTTTGAAGATTCTAGCTAAAGCCTAAATCCAACGGCAACGACGCCAAAACTTAACATGGGCGATTTTTAGGGGTTTAAAATTTATAAGCCTAAACCCTACTTTTAATCCCGCAAGAGAACGAGGTCAATCTTAGTACTCTTGGGTCGTCCAAAGATTTGAAGGCTTGACTAGTAGAACCTAAGCAAAGGGAATACTCTAAGAATCCTAGTATATGTGGTCGATTTAGATGGGGATTGTCACAGATCTCCACTAAATCTAATGATGAACAAGACCAAACATAATGAAAATGCATAAATGAAAGCAATAGTTAAACAAGTAAGTAAGTAAAGCAATAAAGGAGTGAACTTGGATGTAAACAATAAAAAGGTAGGATCTTAAGATAATAGTAATGAGTTCGGGGTCGATCTAGTGATGTGATGGACTTGGGTAAGGCTTTATTAGAGGATTGAGGCTATTCTTAGGCCAAGGATTTCTGTTTAATCGATCTACCCACTCTCGTGACGAAGATCTATTCACCTATACACATTACAAGGCTCAACTCTCGTTTGTTTCCTATCTAAACATGTATGTGATAGTAAAC
>OVAN01008899.1:0-17596 GCA_900406275.1 Anastatica hierochuntica | reverse complement strand
GGTCGTTTAGAAAGGCAACAAAAGAAAGGGAAAGCACTTGAGGGTATTTCAAAGCCTTTATTTGATTCCGAAGCTGCAATGGAGGAGCAATTTCGTAATTTGCAGCTCGAAGGGAATAATCTGCTTGGAAATGTCCCAGGGAATGATCCACCTGCTAGAGATGGTCAGAATGCTGGTAATAATCTGAACAACCAGCAGAATGATGAAGCTCAGAGGCAACCCGGTGGGAATCCTCCTCAGCGGAGGATGACTCTAGCCCACTATGACTC
The DNA here is from genome assembly GCA_900406275.1 of Anastatica hierochuntica. Classification (NCBI taxonomy): domain Eukaryota; kingdom Viridiplantae; phylum Streptophyta; class Magnoliopsida; order Brassicales; family Brassicaceae; genus Anastatica; species Anastatica hierochuntica. The sequence goes on along the minus strand of OVAN01008899.1, from coordinate 17,327 downwards.
TCCTGAGATGCTTTATCGGAATCGGGCAGGAATCTGTGCAGTCCCTATTGACAGGAGAGACTACGAGATCAAGATTGGTCTCATCAAAGTCATTTGGTCTGAAAGAATGGAGTCTCATTTCATGACGCTGGTTGATGAGCCTTTCAAGTTCAAACGTAAGATCACCAACAACGCCTACGAACCTGACTTGCAAGGTAAGTACGAGAGTCCTATTTTCATAGTTACTAACTTAGTTTTTTCTTTCTTGCATTAGGTTCGGATTTGAGGATAAATCCTTTTAAAGTGGAAGGGAATAATGTGATCATGGACCCTGAGGTTCCCCAGCAGTTTGTACCCGTGGAGAAAGAAGTTAAGGAGCTGGAGGAGCAGCTTGAACCAGTGCTAAATGAGGAGAAAGTCGCAGTCAACGATCAAATCAAGATCAACAACAACTCCTTCACACTATTCTGGGCAGTCTTGAGTATGCTTATCCAACTACACCGGTTGTGATTTAAGCTACTCATGCATTTCGACAAGGGAGGTAACGTGACTTGTACTCTTTTTCTCGACTCGATTTTGTCCCAACGGGTTTTCCAAGTTGGGTTTTTAACGAGGCAAGACCACATTACTTGTGACAAAATTCTCTTGTTGGACCTAAGCCCATTTACCCATTTTCCCCTTCTTTTACCTCTTTAATTTTCGATCAAACTTTGCATTTTTTTTTCCGGTGTTTTTCTAAAGTCTTGTGAATGTACAATACTTTATTATTTCATGCTCTCTCTCTCTCTCTCTCTCTCTCTCTCTCTATCTATCTATCTATCTATCTTCTCTCTTCTCTTCTCTCTAAATTTCGTGGCTCCTATGTAGAAAACTCAACAAACATTTTTATCAAAACATTTCCTCTCTTGTTTGTTCAACGGCGTGATGTGTCATATTCACGTTCCTTGGTTCAGCGTCAGTGTGTAATATCCATTGCAAAATTGAGTCTGAAAGTCCAAGAGTATCTCCATATCTCTTTGGAATTTTCTTTCATTCCACCGTCGGTTATGTTCCTTACCTGCAGCCGCACGCTCATCTGATCATCTACCGCATCCATATCATCATATAATAATCACCATCTCGCCAGTTCATCCTTAAAGTCTTCTGGCTAGCAACTTAACCTTCAAGTGACAAAGTGACGGTCTAGGAGTCTGATCCTAATCCCCTAGGATCACAACACCTCAACAACCTCAGAATCAACCAAGTATGGCTTAAGACGTTGTCCATCTACTACAAATTCTTCTTGATGTTTGTCCCATTGTATGACAACTTTTTAAGGTCACAATTCCTTTCTTGTGAATTGAACAGACTACCTGAATCTCAGCTTCCATGGAAACAATTTCAAACGACAGTTATAAGGAAGTACTTTGTTTCCTTGTTTGAAGTCTGTGGAATGATCTCTTTGTAATTAATAGCCTTTGTGCGCTCCTTGTAGATCCTGGAGTTCTCATAAGCAACATGTCTCATCTCATCAAGCTCATTCAATTGAAGTAGACCCGTCTATGCGGCAAACTTGATGTTGTATTTTTGTAACTTTACTGTCCATGCTGCTTTTTACTTGGCCTCAACAAAATGATGGCATAGTTTTCTGTACACTAAGTGAAACGATGTAGTCTCCAGTGGCGTCTTGCACGTGGTCCTATAAGCCCACAGTGTATCATCCAGTTTCGTAAACCAATCTTTCATGGAAGCTTCAATAGTCTTCTGCAGAATGCTCTTCATTTTCCTATTGGAAACCTCTACCTGCCCGCTAGTTTGAGGATGGTAAGGTGTACCACTTTGTGCTTAACTCTATGCTTCTTTAAGAGCCCGTTGAAAACCTTGTTGATAAAGTGTGAGCCTCCATCACTAATTACAACTCGTGGTACACTGAATCGTAGGAAGATAATGGTCTTGAACATCTTCAGTACAACCTTCGAATTTGTAGTGAGACTAGCGGTTGCTTCAACCCACTTAGACACATAGTCTACAACAACAATGATGTACTAATTTTTGAGAGAAGAAGGAAAAGGACGCATGATGTCAATTTCCCAAACATCAAAAACCTCAACTTCCAGAATGAAGTTTTGAGGTATCTCGTTCCTCTTACTAATATTGACTTGTCTCTGATAGTACTCGCACTAGGAGGCAAAAGCATGAGCATGTTTGAACATTGTAGGCCACCAGAAACCTGCCTGAAGAATCTTACAAACTGTTTTGAAGGTTTCGAAATGACCTACATAGTCTGATCCATGGCAATGAAAGAGAATGCCTGAAATTTCCTCCTCAGTAACGCATCTCCTAAAAATTCCATCAGCACATTGTTTGTATAAATAATGCTCGTCACAAAAGTAGTGTCTGATATCCCTGAGGAACTTCTTCCATATCTAAAAAATTAGAAGGTTCTACATCTGCAACAAGATAATTCGTGATATAGCGAAACCATGGTATGGGCTCATCTCTGCGCCTCTGTCTGTGAGTGTGCGTCTTGCGCTTCTGTCTTGGAGCGTGTCTCACATCTACAACATAGACATGCTCCTCAAGAAAAAATGTCATTCAGTGGGACAGCTTGTAACATCTACAAATCGAACTACAAATACAACAACAAGAAGATGCCACAAGTTAGTAACCTAGAACAGATCATTCAAGGGTTAAAAAAAATTCCACCCGTAGTAAATCCATTCCTGGTGCTAAACCCTTGAAGACCATGGCATAAAAATTTATACCCATACCATGGTTCCAAGTTGTGTTAGCTTGGAGAAAGCTAAAATCAGATGAAACCCAAGTTATGCACAAAATACTTTACTTTCTTTATACTATAAATTGGATTACATAATACATTTAGAATAAAAACGCGTAAGAGTTTTGAGGCCTCAGAAAAATACTTAAAACCACATATTCAAGAGAGTATAATTTTATAAAGGCAACAAAAATCTACACTGGCTCGCCTAACATTCCTTGATCCCTGCTAAAGTCTTTTCCCCGACTAGTGGTTACTTGAAAAAGATTTAACAACAACAATTGAGCGCTAACTGCTCAACGAGATACGATTCCCTCTAACATGGTTATCGTTCACCCCGAAAAACTGAAACAACACACAAAAATCAATTAATCAATTAATCCATCAAAGACAAGCAAACGAAAGCACGACGACAAACCCAAAACGACTTTAAAAAACCAAATTTAATCCACATCCACCAAAAGGCTTTGCACATTCGATCTTTTCCTGTCATATCGCGAACACTAATCTCATAGCTACATAGACATATGAGCATAAAACATCGCTTGGCTGATTCTGGTCCCATACCGTCATATCAACCTGACCATTTCTGGTTCCAAACCGTCATATCAACCTAATCGATTCTAGTTCCAAACGTCATATCGATCATATCATGTCGGATAGCACTCGACCGTAACTTGGAATCATGTCTCTCCGAGTCTTCCCATAACATGGTGGGGCTATGGTAGGATCGAACCACCAACATTCACATAGGATCACATACAAAATCACGAGTAAAACATTCCACTTTTCACTAACCACGACTAGTTTAAACCAAAACGGATTTACCAAATAAAACTGAATCGATAATAACCTCAACCACATAATCAACACAAGATGAGTATTCAAGCAACTTACTTCTAAATAATTCATGAAATCTAGCATCCAAGTCCTAACCATCATTCAAGCATTACAATAGCTGGAGGGGGTAAAATATTGACCCAAAATGAGTATACTCAGCTGTAAGCGCACAACTTTGTATTATTATTAAAGGTATTGATCCACAAGAGACTAAGCATGCACTACAACTTATTAAGATTTAAATTAAGCTTAAACAGAATATGATTTTTGATATTTTGGTTACTAAACTAAATGGAAAAGCAAGTAAAACGAAAATAACTAATTAAAATGAAGGTAATTCAAATGGTTAAAAGTGCTAGGTGATGTGTTAGTATTTTAGTAGTTTTTACTGTGGTTTTTACACGAGATCTATGATTTTTAGTATGTATTCAGATTGTTTTGGCGCGGATTTGTGTTCTTTGTTATTTTTACAGGAATCGAGCTTGAATGTGTGAAAAGAATGCATTTTGGATTGATTTCAAGCGTCGAAGAAAGTGTTCGTGAAAAGCTATAAAATACCCAGAAATTTGAACAAGGATCGACCGATCCCTGTCTAGGGATCGATCGATCCCTGTCCCGAATTGCCGATCGATTTTACGAAGAACCAGACCGAACTTATTTTGAGCCGAATTGCTATCAAAAGACCTAAGCTCGTGTTTTAGTTTCATTATGCAATTTTTCTGAGTTTTAGAGAGTTTAGAGAGATTTGTAACCTAGGGAGAAGAAGTATCTCAATAATTCGATTCGAGAAGTTTTCGGAACCCTTTTTACTCTTGTTTATGCTTAATACAATCATGTCTCTCATGAATTTGATATGTGTTTTTGCAATATCCATGAGTGAGTAGTCTTTTCGTTCGGTTTATGGTTCTCACATAGGGAATCATGAATTGTTGATATAGAATCACATGACTAGGGATTTAATCTAATGGATCTTCATCTTTGATTGATCGTAATGCATGAAATTGAACTGATCACTTAGTTTATGTTCTTAGGTAATTTAACGCCTGGAAAGTGTTTGTTTAAATGCCTGAAAGAATCTTAGATAAGCAATTCTTCTTAAGCCAATTGAAGTTGTTGTTTAAGTGATTGTGAACATATCAAATCTGTTAGTAATGCATGATTAGAAATCGAGAGTCAACAGAAGTTAATCTCGATATTTCTAACACATAGGGCGCTGATAATATGGAAGTAGGTCAGTTCTAAATTAGAATTTGAGTTCAAGATGGTTCTTAACTTGTTCTCTGAGAATACCCAATGCCCAACACTTCTTTGATTGATTTACAACCTTCTCTTTACTGCCTGCTTTCTTTGTTCTTTAGATTTCGATATTTGCATCATCTACAAAACATCCTTTTAGTCTTAGCCCGTTGTGTGATCTGATATTTCTTCGTGCTACCTTTGGTCTATGTGGATTCGATCCCGAACAACTGTAACATACATTTGTGCGCTTGCAGTGTTATCTCAGATGAAAACCTGAGCTATCAAGTTTTCTGGCGCCATTGCCGAGGACCAATAGGGAGTCTTAGAACTTACGATCATTGCGTGCCTAAGATATTTTTCTTTATTTTGTTTAATCTCTTCTTTTTCTTCTTTGTTTTTGTGCTTTCAGGTGCATGAACATGCCTCATACTAGAAGCCAAGGGATCAAAAATCTTGCTGAATTCGAACCTGAACCTTTGCGTCTAGAGAGACAGAAGAAGAAAGAGAAGTTTCTGGAGGTTATTGAAGAATTTGAGTTTGCTCAAATGATGGGTGACAACTTGGGAGAACCCATTCAAGTTCACATAATCATCTCTTTCTTGGAGCTCTTCCAGGAGCTAACCCACCTGCTAGAGATGGTCCTAATGCTGGTTCTCAGCAAGCTGGCCAGCAGAATGTTGCAGCTGAGGGGCAACAAGGCGCAAATCAACTTCGACAGAGGATGACTTTGGCGCAATATGACACTCCGGAGGCCTTCTATGCCAATCTTGCTGGGATTCGTCCGCCTCCCACTGAGAGAAGGGACTTTGAGATCAAGACAGGTCTCATCAACTTGGTGCAACAGAATCAGTTTCATGGGTTGCCATCACAGAACCCAATGCACCATCTGGATAAGTTTGAAACCATCTGCAATACTATCTAGCACAATGGAGTTCCTGCTGAAGCTCTGAAATGCAGGTTATTCACAATAGCATGGAGCCTGATTCTCTGAGGACATGGGACGAGATCAAAGCTACTTTCCTTGGTCATTTTTTCACAAAATCAAGGTCTATGTCTCTACGGAAAAAGATTGCAGGATTTCACCAATTGGGTGCTGAGAGCTTTCATGCGGCTTGGGAAAGATTCAGAAAATACCTCAATGATTGTCCTCATCATGGGTTCTCATATTGGAATCTCCTTAACATTTTCTATAATGGGGTTGAGGAGAAATATCAAAATGCTATGGATACCGCTAGCAATGGCAATTTCAATAGCAAGACTGTGGAGGAAGCTTACAATTTGGTGAATAACATGGCAAATAGTCAGGCCAATCGCATATCAGATTATGATCAAGGTAGAGGAGTTGTGTCATCAGATGCAAAGAGAATTGATGATCTACAGTCGAAGCTCGATGAGCTAATGAGGAGAGATCAGTAGGGAGTGAACTTTGTTGGAGAGCAAAATGATACACCTATTCTTAAAGAGCAGAAGATGGGACAAATGTATCAGGAATTCATGTCTGAGGAGTTGAATGGTGGACAAGCAGATGTGAATTACATTGGTGGACAAGGAAACTTTGGTAACAGAGGTTTCAACCAACAAAGTCAGTTTCGTAATAACCCATACAATCAGAATCAGAGTGTCTTCAACTCTGGATTTCAGAATATGAATCAAAACAATGACTATCAACAGAAGCAGTTTGGTTCAGGAGGATTCAAGAACAACTATCAGTCGGGGTATCAGAATCTGAACGAAGGACAAACTTCTGTGTCTTCTCAAGACAGTGATCTCAAACAAATGCTCCACCAAGTGCTAGAAAATCAGACAAAGTCTGTTCCGGAGATCAATCAGAAAGTTGATAGCATGTAAAGTGACCTCAATGGGAAGTTTGAGGCTATGAGTGTTCGAATGAAGATGCTGGAAACACAGATTGCTCAGACTTCAGCGAGCAACAGAGCTCCCCCAAGTGTCATTCCAACCAAACCGGAGAAGAATCTGAAGGAGTACTGCAATGCTATCACAATTCAAAGCGAAAAACGATTGAAAAGACTTCTGGAACAGAGATCGGTCGATCCCTGCCCCTGGATCGATCGATCCATGTCTCAGAAGCCCATAGAAAGTTGTGAGATTTGGCGATTGATCGATAATCTGAAGCGATCGATAGATCAGGAAAAAAGAAAAGGATCGATCGATCGCTGTCTCTGGATCGATCGATCCCTGTTCTGACGGGAAGGTATCGAATTATCGTGATGAATCGAAGGCACATGAGGCTGAGGATGAGTATGTACCACCCCCGCCTTACGTACCCAAGCCTCTGTATCCTTCCAGACCCCGTCAAAAGATCAAGGAACGTGAGTATGAGAAACTTAAGAATCTTTTTGGTGAATTACATGTTCGATTGCCTTACTTACTCCGCAGTAAGAATCTGAAGAATCCGGTGTGATATTCTAAAGAATTGCGATACACTCCGCAGTAAGAACTGATACACCTTGTTCTAAGGTCATGAAGGAGATTCTCTCAGATTGCATGACCTTAGAACAAGGTGTATCAGTTCTTACTGCGGANGGATTGGATCTCTTACCTTCGAGATATGTCTGTGTGACTTGGGCTCTGGAGTTAGTTTGATGCCGCTGTCTATCTCGCTGAGGCTGAACATGGTGAACTATAAGCCCATGAAGATCTCTTTGATACTTGTAGATAGATCAGTTCGCAAGCCCATAGGTATTCTCGATAACATTTCTGTTTGTGTTGGGAATGGCTATGTATACACTGATTTTNTACTGCTAGAGCGATGATTGATGTTCAGAATTGTCAGATTGATCTGCAATTGGGTAAGCTAGATGTGCGTTTCAATCTTGAGAAGTTAATCAAGAAGCCTACCATAGATGGGAAAACATTTTTGGTTGACACGTTGACTGAAGTGATTGAGGAGGCTGTGGAGGAACCTTACACTGAGGAATCTTTCCAAATTTCCTTATCACGAGTTGACAAAGAGAATGGTTCATTGAGTAAAGATATATTGGAATTAGCTGAAAAGAAAGACGTCAAAGAAGTCCTGGATGGAGAAGTTCATTCTACAGTGAGAAAATTAAGACCAAAAACAAGGTGAAGCAGAAAGAGCACAATACTGAGGAGATTTCAGAGTTGACTTTGATCCCTCTAGGATGCGATGGAGGTGCTATTGAGTACAAAGTGAAGCGTAAAGGCAGATTTAGACCTTTCTCAAAAGTCAAGGCCATTATTACACCAGAATTTAAAGAGAAAGGAGCAGCTGCTATGAAGAAGGCAATGAGCAGCATCCTCGAGCTGAAGCTTTTCGCTGGTGGAGCTTGCTTCGGGGCGAGTTCCAAGGCCCTTCCAGACCAATCCATCGCCACTACAATCAGGCTCGTGACATTAAACAAGTGCTGAGTGGGAGGCAATCCACTAGGTAGTTTTCTTTTTCTTTTTAGTTAGTTTTGTAGTGTTTTTGACTTTTGTGCTTTGGATTTTGGTGCTTTTTACGTTTTTCGTGTTTTTAGCCTTTGTATTGCAGGAAAAATATCAACAGACAGACGAACATGGATCGACCGATCCTTGTCCATTGATAGATCGATCTCTGTCTCAGTTACGTAGCTACATCACACGTTTTCAGGTAAGTTTGCTTATTCTCTTTCCTTTTCGTTTCGTTTTGATTTTATTTTTCTTTTTCTACTTACCCCTTCCTTGGATTTTTTTCACACCGAGACGGTCTGAGATAAGTCTGGGGGAGGTTACTGATGTTTTTCTTTTTCTTTTGGTGTTGTTTGAGTCATTTTTATGTCTTTTATCGAGTCAATTATGGATTTTTTATGCTTTCTGATGATTTCAGACTATTATCTCTACACATTTCACTTTATTTATATGTTCATTAACCATTTCATTTGGACTTTTAGCACAAGGTAACTCATGACCAAACTCCCCACCAGAAATCTCTGGAGCTCAAGTTTTTTTCTGAAATGTTTTTAACTCTATCTTATTTGGCTTACTAATGAAATTTAAATGCTTTGATCCAGGAACTTAAAATCAGGAATCAAACTCCATCATTCAGGATTACATCCCCATTTTTCTACCATCCTTTTCGGTAATCCTAAGTGACCAGACTTATCTTTAGTCTGGCACCATAACCATACCTTATCTCCTTGATTCTCCATGCATCTCTTTTTCATCTTATGTGCACACATGTGTAAAAACAATGGAGAGACTAGGGTAGACATGAACTTTCTAATTGCTTAGGTAGGATTGTATATTTTAGGTGGTTTAGACACGATCCTGAGTGTCTGTTTTCTCAATGTTGGGTGTTTAGGTGGTTTAGATGGATATGTTGCATTTCTTCTTGCTGTATGGGTGATTTAGAGATTAAAAACGTCACTGATATGCTAATTTGAACAAGATTTTCATTCTGAAAAAAACGAAAATTAATTTTAATTTCTGTATATCTGTTTTTTTAGCGCAAAAGGCTATTCTATTACTCAAGCTAGAGGTGGTGTGGCAAGCCACACCGGAATAGAACAACCAACAAAAGAAAAAATAGACGGGTGCTGTCTAGGTAATCTAGCTAAATGATCTGCCTTCGAAAGAAAACCCCGTGGAACATATGAAATCTTAAAACAGTGGAAGGCTAGCTTCGCCCGCTCAAATTCCTGAAGCTCTGTCGCAAAATCTGGCCAATTCGTCGGATTAGATATCATGCAAATGACGTCTTGATTATCTATTCCAAAATCCTGGGCATCGGAATGGGCTGGTAAACTCTGCATTGCCCATAGAAGCGCCTCCAACTCAGAGTGGAGGGATGATATCCACTGGACATGATTACTAGCACCCATCTAACTGCAAACTCCTTCAGCCCCAACAAGTGTCCAACCCATCCCACTATTACTATCCATTATCTTCCAAGACCCATCCAATAAGCAGATATTGTGCAAGCGTACGACTTGTGTCTGCGTATGTTGAGTGTCCAAAGAAAGCTGGGAATCATATGCAAATGCTGCCGTCCAAGCCCGCCACTATGATGTAGCATGACTAATAGTATCAGTCGCCTCCCTCATGATCCCGCGGAAAAGTTGTTCATTTTGTGCCTTCCAGATGAACCAGAGGAGCCACGGATACGACCCACGACCTTCCACACTCGCCGCCTCGTTGCTCTAGAACAGATAAGCCAAGGAACTATAAAGACTTGAAACCGGAAAAACCATTGGCACCCGCAAGTTAGGAACCAAAGCCCACACTTGAAGAGCTTTAGGGCACTCGAAGAAAGTATGAAGAATAGACTCCTCCAGATCCCCACACCTCGGAAAAAGGTCCGCACATTAATCCCTCAGCCGCGTAAATTTCTGTATATTTGGTTTAGAAATTAGCCTTTGCATATTATTATGTTTGATTAGATTCACCCTGAAGAATGCATATATCTGGTTTACTTTTCTGATTGGTGGTTTGTCCTTGGGTAGTTAGGGGACATGGATATCAATATACTCTTTCTCTCCTGCGATTTTGCATAATGTCTTGCATTTTGACGCATCTTTTAATACCCAAAACACTCAAGCCTCACCACTAAAAAGCCTTTAATACCTAGCCTGATTTCCTGATTATGAGTTCTTTGGTGAAAATTTTCACGCCCTTCTTAATTGAATGTAGAGAGTTATTAACATGGAAGCTGAGTTTGCAGTTCCAGGTTTTAGAGTATGGATGGGCTTGGGAGGTGATGCAACGATTCTCGGGGAGAATGTTCTAACTGTTCTGAGTCTTTATGGTTAGCGAAAGTAGCACAGAGTAAGGTTTTCTGAAAGCATGCGATCCATTGGTTTTTGAGTTTCTTTTCCCGCAGGCTTAGTCTTCGTTTCCTTTACTTAAGGACAAACAAAGATTAACTAGGCAGTAGATAAATCTATTGGAAACATGATTCTAAGAATATCGATCTTCAGGGAAGCATTAAACACCATTTTAGAACTCAAATCACAAATATAAATCCTGTCCACTTTCGAGGTTCGGGATTCTATGCTTAAATACGAAGGGACATCGACTTTCGTACGACCTTGTAGTAGATAAACATGCATTAACTCGTTCAAGACTCGATTGTTCACAAGCCTTTATCGATCCACTTTTGTTGCCTATAGGCCCATCAAATACTAGTTCTAGTGATTTAATAGCGTTTGGAATCTAAATCTACCTAAGAACAGTAAATAGGTGATCAAGTTAGCTACAACATTAAGATCAAGCAAAGATGAATAACTAATTGAATATTCCCTACATCAATTCGATAAACTCATGAATTCATGGATCCTTTGATTCGTTACAACCTAACAAGTGGCTACTCACACATGAACAAAGATGAAAAGCAATCCAAATCAAAAGGAAATATCTCAAGTAGTAATAGAAATAATAAGAGTTTAGAGAACTTCTCTATGTTGATACAAGAGTAGGAATCTATCTCCCAAAGAAAAAGCTTGAGATTGAAATCTCCAATGGAGTTAAGGAAAAAATACATTTGTTTCTAAGCTATTTTTGTGCCAATAGTGTGGCTCTCTCTCTTCAAGAAAGGCTAAAAACAAGTATATATAGCATGAGATCAAGAAAGTCGGTTTATGTTAAGTTGGGATCGTAAATAAGATGGGACTGTTTTAGGGGGTATTTTTGGCCCAGACGGATACAAAACTCTCTGCCAACCGGTCAAGGAGGTTTGTAGCACCGGCTGGTCACTACACGATTGGGGCGCTGATAAGAGCATCCTTGATCTAGTTAAATGCAATTAGGCGTTCATCATTAAACTCAAAAGGGACGTCCATACATAGAAGTTGAGTAAGGGGTCGAGCTATTGATATGTACATATTTTCATGCATATTTTGATGCATTTTAGTTTAGTTTCATCCACATTTAGGTTGTAAATATTGCAATTAAGTCTTATAATCAATAGGTTTGAGTCTAGAGTCTAGTATATGATCATTTTGCATTTGCGTATCATTTTCTTTGCATTTGTAGGTACCACCTTTGAAGATCAATTTGAGAGCTTGAGATGATGGATTCTAGAAGCTAAAAGGTCAAAGAATCAAGGGGATTTAAAAGCTAGAAGTAATGGAAGAAGATGGGATCAAGAAAGGCATCCAAGAGGAGAAAGAAGACACAAGAAGTTGCCAAGAGACCCTGCCATCAACCCAGAGGTCGATGCTGTCCAACCTTGGGTCGATGCTGGCATCCCTTGACAGGCATGCTGCCCAACGTGAGCTAGCATCAACCCAGGGGTCGATGCTAGCCTCCCTTGAGTCGATGCCAGACAACATTGACGAGAAAACTAGCTTCCTTTCACCTATAAGTACCCCCTTTAACCTAGTTTTATGTATCCAAGACTTTTACAACTATTCTCCTTCTTCCATATTGAGTTTTTATGCTTTCTCTCTTGATCTTTAAGATCAAGAGTCTCTCTTTTTAAGTTTGTATCTTGGATCAAACATCTATTTTATCTATGAAATCTTTATCTTTCTCTTCATCTCTTTTCTTTTTTCTTTCTTTGTTGTGTGAGTAGACTTTTTGATGGAACCAATGATGTTTAGATCTACTTAGATTAGGTTGTGATATGGTGTTAGGGATAGCTATTCTTAAGTTTCTAAAGGATTTGGTGTGCTTAATTCTAGGTTTTAGAGTAGCTAACTAAGATCTTGATATGTATGCATTTCACGCCTGAGAGGTGTTCGATGAAATGCCTAGGAGAACCAAATACTTGCTATTTCAATCTAGACAATGAGATTTGTTTGCTAGATTGATTAGTGACTATATGGGCTTGCTATTAATGATTCCTAATCGATTTATCATATGCAACAAACGAGAGTTGAGCGAATGCAATTGATAAGGAAATGGCCTTTTGCCATGAGAGTGTATTAGGCTAGTATTGCCTTTGGTCATAGATTAGTGCTCAATAGCTTGATCTAACACCACTATCACCATCTTTCTAAGTGGATCCATTACAACATCCCTCGGTCCATCATCTTAGTTTATAGTTCATTTCAAATTAGCATCTTTAAGTTTATGTTTGCTTTCTTTATTTGAGTTTATTGCCTTTATTTAAGTTGTTTAGTTTCTTGCTTTGCTTTTGTTTATATATTATTAAGAAAACCAAAACAAACCCCAACCTTTCTTATTTTCTTTGATTAGGCTTGAGTGTGTATTCCCAATGCTTAGATTTATCTAGCTAAGGTTTAGTCCTTGTAATTTGAACCCAAAGTACTACAATGACATATCCGTGCACTTGCGGATTGTGTGATTTTTAGGAAATGAGCTTTTATAAATTTTAAAGCTTCGTTGCTCGTTCTCTTTCGACCTGAAACAAGTTTTTGGGGCCGTTGATGGGGAGCACGATTGCTAGATTAAGATTTTCTTTGAGATTTCATTTAAGTCTGAGACTATGTTTCACTTTTCAAGTTATTTAACTATTTTCTTTTTCTTTTTGTTTGTGTTTTGTTGCAAGGATGATGAATTACCAATTTCAAGAAGGAGTTGGCGGAATGGGAGCATATGAAGAGACTATTGGTGACTTTGATACACCAATCACGAGTAACACTAGGAGGGGAATAAGACCCCCACCGGGAGATATGCCCCATCACGAAATCAACTCTAGCCTCATCAACATGATCCATAATGCAAGATATTTTGGTTTGGACATGGAGAACCCCATCGAACACCTTAACAACTTTGAGAGGCTATGTGACACAACCAAGATTCAAGGAATCCCCGAAGATTATGTGAAGCTATCTCTCTTTTATTTCTTATTAGGAGATAAAGCTTCACAATGAGAGAAGACCGTGGTTAGTTCTTCGATCACCACTTGGGATCAATGCAAGAGGAGATTCCTTGGAAAATTCTACTCGCATAGAAGGACTACAAACTTCCGGAATAGCATTGCTAGTTTCGAACAAGGGATTGAAGAGACACTAGGTGAAGCTTGGCAAAGGTTTAATGGATATGTGAGAAATTTTCCTCACCATGGATTCACTTAAGGAAGTCTTCTAAGGCTTTTCCATAGGGGAGTTCATCAACACTTCCGGTTTGCTATGAACACGACAAGCAATGGAAATTTTGCAAGCTTGACCGCGGCTCAAGGAGAGAAATTGGTCGAGAATTTGGCTAAGAGTTATGGCAGAGAAGAGAGCTTTGGTTTTACAGCCAAGATTGAGGGTAAATGCCTTGAGGAATAGAATGTAAAGATTGATGAAATAGGAAAAGCGGTCCTCAAGCCTAAGAAGAAGAAGCTAAGGATCGATGAGAGCTTCTTTAATCAACAAGAGGAGATGAGTTTTGTTCAAGAAAGCTACTATGGGAGCTATTCACAAGAGTCATCACCTAGAACAAGTTTAGGAGAATGGACTCCTCCGACACCAACAACACCCACTACTCCAAAGACGCCTACAAACACTACGGTAGAAGACATGCATTCCTTGATAAAAGAACTTGTGATTGGAAATGCGGAGATTAAGAGAGAATTGAACAATAAATTTGATGAGTTAGATCGCAAGATTCATGGGAATTACGCGGAGTTATCAAAGAAGTATGATAATCTTGCTAACTTTGTGAAGGGTATAGAACATCAAATAGCGGAACAAGCTTCTAAACACGAGTTTCAAAAGGGTAGTATACCCGGTATGTGTGAAGTTAACCCGAAGGAGCTTTGTCATGTCGTGACTTTGAGAAGCGAAAGGCAATTACCTTCAAGGACTCAAGAGGTCGAGCCTAAGAAGAATGAAACCGAGTTAGAAGAGATTGAAAATGATCAAATGTCGCTTGATGAAGAAGAGCAAGATGAGAATGAATAAGAAACCGAGAAGGAAGAGGCACCCAAAGAGGTGCCTAAAATTCAATAGGAGGAGCCCAAGGAAAAACCTCCTCCACGACAAAAGAAAAAAAGGGATTAAATGCCCATCGACACTAATGTTCCTATTGATGAGTTGAATTTTCCCTTTCCGGGAAGATTTAAGAAGCAATTTATGGCGGCTAGGTACTAAAAGATAAAAGATCATATGGGAGGACTAGTGGTAACCATACCGTTCATGAGGCGGTGCCAAAATAACCCCATAGTGAACAAAGTGCTAAAGGATATCATCACGAGAAAGAAAAGAATTTTATTCCGTCATGGGAGTTGTGACTCATGAATGCAGTGCTATCATTCAAAACAAACTTCCTACCAAGAGAAGAGACCCAGAAAGTTTCACTTTGCCTTGTACTTTGAAGCACATGACCTTTGGGAAATGTTTGGTTGATTTAGGAGCAAGTGTGAGCTTAATGCCCTTGACGGTCTCTAAGAAGCTTAGCTACACGAATTTCAAGCCAACAAGGATGCAATTAATATTGACGGATATATCTATTCGATATCCATATGATATTATTGAACATTTTCCATTGATGATTGGGAAATGCGATGTTCCAACGAACTTTGTGGTCTTGGAAACGGATGAAGAATCCTTGAACCCTATCATTGTTGGAAGACCTTTACTTTCGACCTCGAGATCCATAATTGATGTAAGGGGAGGAAAGATAGATCTTCATCTAGGAGATTTGATATTGAATTTCAAAATCTTGGATGTTATGAAGAATCCAAATATCGATGGAGCCGCTTTCTCCATTGAATGCCTTGATGATGATTTCGCCGGAGAACTAGAAGAGTTATACATGGAAGAGGGCTTAGAAAGAGCCTTAATCTACAAAAAGGGATCAAAGGCAATCCTCTCAAATGAAGCCACGAAATAAAAAAGGTTTTAGATGATGAACCGATGGAACCAAGTAAAGTACTAGCATTGGAGCTAGGAAAAGATGAACTGGGACCAAAGGAGCAGAAGGATGAAAACAAGGAAGACTCGGATTTGAGTGAGCTTAAGTCACCTAAGGTAGATTTGAAACTACTTCCAAAAGGGCTAAGGTATGCATTTCTTGGTCCTAATTATACTTATCCCATGATCATAAATGATAGTTTAAGTGAAAGTGAAATCGAATTGCTATTGAATGAATTGAGAAAGTATAGAAAAGCGATAGGTTACTCACTAGATGATATCAAAGGTATCCACCAATCTTTGTGCATGCATATGATTCATTTAGAAGACGAGTCTAAGACCTCAATTGAACCCCATCAAAGTCTTAACCCTAACCTAAAAGATGTGGTCCACAAGGAAATCTCGAAACTCCTTGAGGCAAATATAATATATCCGATCTCGAATAGCACATGGGTCTCTCCAATGCATGTTGTGCCTAAGAAAGGAGGGGTTACTGTAGTTAAGCATGATAAAGATGAGCTAATCATGAATAACACATGGGTCAAAAATTAAGAAGACGAGTCTAAGACCTCAATTGAACCCCAACAAAGTCTTAACCCTAACCTAAAAGATGTGATCCGTAAGGAAATCTCGAAACTCCTTGAGGCAAACATAATATATCCGATCTCGAATAACACATGGTCTCTCCAGTGCATATAACGGGACGTATGATGTGTGTTGACTATAGAAAGCTTAATGCATCCACTACGAAAGACCACTTCCCATTACCTTTCATTGATCAAATGTTGTAAAGATAAGAAAATCGATCTTACTGTTGCTTTTTAGACGGTTATTCCGGTTTCTTCCAAATACCCACTCACCCTAGGGACCAAGAGAAAACCACCTTTACTTGCCCTTATGGTACATATGCTTATTCTCCATATAGGAGAATGCCTTTCGGTTTATGCAATACTCCTGCTACTCTTCAAAGATGCATGATGTCCATATTTGATAACTTGGTTGAAGAGTGTATGGAGGTCTTCATGGACGATTTTTCCGTCTATAGAGACTCCTTTGGTGGATGTCTTTCTAATCTATGCAGGGTATTGAAGAGATGCGAGGAAACGAACCACATGCTAAATTGAAAGAAATGTCACTTCATGGTTCAAGAAGGGATAGTACTCGGGCATAAAATCTCCAAGAAGGGGATTGAAGTTGATAAAGCAAAGATTGAGGTGATGATGCACCTAAAACCACCGAGGACGATTAAAGGTATTCAGAGTTTCTTAGGACACGCAGGTTTCTGTAGGAGGTTTATCAAAGATTTCTCACAAATCGCAAGACTGATGACAAGGCTTCTATGCAAAGACATACCCTTCGAGTTTGATGAATCGTGTATGAAAGCTTTTGGGAAAATCAAGGAAGCTTTGGTTTCGGCTCCAACCGTACAAACTTCGAATTGGGATTTACCTTTCGAGATCATGTGTGATGCAAATGATTTCGCGGTCAGAGCGGGTTTGGGAAAAAGAAAGGATAAGAAACTTCATGTGATCTACTATGCGAGCAAGACGTTGGATGAGACCCAAATGAAGTATGCCACAACGGAAATGGAGCTTTTAGCCATAACGTTTGTCCACTACAAGAAAACTGTCTTTTTGCGACTGTTTATTGCGACCGTATCAGTAGTCGCAAATATAGTGACCGTTTTTCGTCAACATAACGACACTTTAACGACAGAAATATGCGTTGAGGTAAAATAGTCGTTAAATTACGACCATAACCAGGAG
>OVAN01008898.1:0-17597 GCA_900406275.1 Anastatica hierochuntica | reverse complement strand
CAAAGGAAACAAGCAGACCTCCGAGCCCAACACCTTAGATAACGCAACACTTGCGGCATCAAAGGAAACCGTCGATCCAACCATAGTCCCCGAGACTAAAATGGCCGACGCAACTCCGCCAAGCGAGTAGTCAATCCCAACGACACAGTGAACTACGAGACGGCTTGATCCTCTAAGGAGGTACGTAGGCAGCTCCTCGCGAGACGAGCTCAACTGTCCCCTTCCTTTAAAAAAGGGGGGTGGGTGTACGTATACTCGTATACTCCCACATATTAGAATGTTCAGTTTGCACTCGATATTTCTAAAACTTTTTCGGTAATAAGAAAAAGAACTCTCTCGATAATAAGAAAACGCAATACGATTTCCAAGAGATCTCGCAATACTCTTTTATCGCAAAAACACTTCATATCGCAAACAATTTCACGGCAACCATAGCAATCCACGATTTGTTAGAAACGCCCAATAAACATCGTATAACCCGGAAACGAAAATCATGCGATGAAACCGTATCAATCTAAGCGTATCTTGACTAAAATATGCTCCCTAACATATCGTACTACTAAACAGAAAGATTTTTCGGAAAGGAACGAGATGTTGCAAATTTCCAAAAAGCATAATTCCAAACTCGACCAAAAACAGTCCGACTGCTACTATAAATTACGAACAAGCACTCTAACACCATACTCGTCGCTGGCCCCGACGATAACTTATGCCGTTTTCAACAAACGCACCTGATCTTTCTCGAATTTGTCCTCGAACATCCGACTAGGTTAATAGCGCGCTATAAAAGAAATCCAAAATTTTGGTCAGCACTTCCAGACGACTTAAAAATTGTCTCTGGAGAGATGTTCGATTCCGACCAGACGAGTCGTATAAGCCGAAAACATATCCCGGACTCTAAATCAGTACGAAATCAGGTTGAAATCGCGACGGGATACGTAAGCCGGATTAGTCACCGCAACCCCTAAAACCGAGAGTAAACCTAGGTTTTTCTCTAAACCCAGCACACTGGTCTCTAACATCTGTAGGCATGATATCTAACCGATACGAGAATCTTAAACCATGTCTCTTCGTTCCTATCAAAATGCTCGCAACACCTTATGAAATTTTGCAAGTCTTAAAACGAGCAACGCATAGAACGATCAACAAAAAAGAGTTAGATACGAGATGACAACTCTTATTCTTCCATCTATTTTACGGAAAATCACAAAACCCATACAAAAAACGCTACAATTCAATAACAAAAGAACCTCCAAAACGGCGAAAATATATACAACCTCATCATTCCAAACAAAATTACAAGCGGCCTAACTAAGCATAAGCAGCAACATGCAACGGCCAAGGACTCTTCCTCCCTACATGTGACTAAGTTGGAAATCCCCAGATACTTGAAAACTCAGCATCTGGGTCACTTTCTCGTCGTTTCGTCGCACAGGGCTTGCGATTTCCTCCGAATCCGGAGAAACACGAATCGAGGCCAAATGACCCCGGACCCTCTCCTCAATCAGAGGGATTGAAGGCTCGACATCGGCACGCCTCCTGATACGGCTATTATTCTTCTCCATCTCGGCTTCGTAGGAGAAACCTGGGAGCGAGGAGTAGTATAGGGCGCCCACTATGCCGCGACATTCGCGGTACTCCCCAAAGGATCGTTGAGCATCTCGGTACTCAGCGAGGTCGGCCTGCGTGCACGGCGGATCAACGAGGCCCGAGCGTCCTCGCGACGACGGACCCCCTCAACCTCGTTCCTGAGGCGGGAATTCTCCTCCTCAAGCTTCTTCACTCTGAATTTGGTCATCCTCGCCTCAAGTTCACTCGCCTTAAGAGCCTCGTCCATCGTGTGGAGTCCCTAACAAAAAAAGAGAAACAACTCGAGAACGTTAGGATAACATCGTACGAATCAACGACAATTAACCGTACGGTCATAGACTTACCACCATGTATTGTCGCGAGGCTTCAGCATACGCCACTGAATTCAAGTAGCCCGACTACTCTGCAGACCGATCGTCCAGAGTTTCGAGGTTGGCGAGAAACTCACTTATGTTGACCGCTCCTCCCAAAGATGGCATTTGACTTACGTTGTCGCCAAAAAGAGTTTCAGGCTAATTTTCATCGAGCGGTTCTCCTCCGCCGCCAACGGCGCTCCTCTCGTTAGATGCTCCCGCATTCCTAGGGGATCTCCTCCGCTGCCTCACGGGAGGTAGTTCGTATGGGACGAAATCGTCCATTTTTAGCTCCGTCTCTTCCTCAACGACCGTTTTGGGATTGGCTTGAGCCTTGTGATGCTCTACCGCAAGAAGAACCCGACTCGATGAAAAATAATTCCAATGGCACCGGTTTATCTTCAAAAGTTCCCAGATAGTCAAAGTATTAGCTGTAAACGGAGGGAGAGGATCGCGAACTGCAAGACAACAAAAGAGTCAGAAGGCATTAGAACACAAGCAAAAATAATCAAAGTAGTTGGAAGCGATACCCGCTTCACTCCAACTACACTAAAAAGCGGAGATAAACCCATCCTCTACGGAGGCGCTATCCCGACGAATAAACAAATATCTCTTTCGCCACTCGTGGAAGTGGGACTTCGTCCCTTCAGCCACCCCCATGTTAGTTCTCAGCTTGAAGGTGTAAATGCCGTTCGTTTTCGTCTTCATCAGAGAGAGCATGGCCCTCAGGTTGTTGATATTGAGGTTCAAACCACGCTCATAACTGAATACGAGGGACCAAACGAGACGCTGAAGGCCGCTGGGATGGAGCTGACTTAGCGACAGGCCAAAGCGGTTTAAGAGCCGAATTATGATTCCCGGGACAGGGAACCATAGGAAACAATCCAACACATGCGCCTCGTAGCTTGTGAAGAAGCCGTCAGGCGGAGAGTCAGCTTCTTCCCCGGCAACTGGCATCCAGAACTCAACCTCCATCTGCAAAACCTATGGATAGTTTCGAGAAAGGCCTCTCAACACTCGTTCGGCATGCTCGATATATCTTTCTTCCCGGGTCTCTGAGGAAGCGGGAATTCGGGAGGCAGGGGTTCTACATTGTACATATCTCGCCAATAAGCCGCGACTTCTTTGGGGTCAACTGTGAGATCCGAGAATTCAACTTTTGGCACAACATCATTCTCCCGAGCTCTTCGGCTCCAAGAACTTGAGCATTTGGTGCCATGAAACTAAAGAGAAGAGAAATGGAAGAGGAAGAAATAGTTCTTGTGGAAATGAGTAAGTGAAGAGTATGGAAACTAACTTCACTAACTTATAGAAAAGAGGATTTACTATTCATCCTCGGAGTTTTTAGCCATCGAACAGCCTTTCAAGTTCGCAAGAACAACGGTTCTTGCGAGCTAGGGGGCTAACTGTTGAGGTCAAAAACGGTCACGAGAAAATCGACGCCTAAAAAGGACTACGGAGACGTTGTTTCCTCCTACGAAAACAAGAATCGCAAGAATATCCTCAAGCTTCGGGAGTCTTATCATCCTGACAGTCTCTTCTCGAACAAGTTTGAAGGCTACGAGTTTAGTCAATCATGATCGATCTCACACTAAGTCTATTTGTCCGCAAACAACTAAAGCACCAGAATGCTAAAGTTAACATCCACGATCTATGGAAGACCTCGCAATACGAACTTCGGAATGATACAAAATCTTTGTGATCAACGAAAAACCGCATTTTTCGGAAGAACGTCTAGGCACCGATTGACGTCTAAGACCAGGGAACGGTCTTGGCACCAATTGACGCCAAGACGGAAGGGTTGTCTTGACATCAATTGGCGCCAAGACCGGAGCATGGTCTTGGCGCCAATTGGCATCAAGACAGATGGCCTGTCTTGGCGCCAATTGACTTCAACACCAACGCTTAGTCTTAACATCCATTGACGCTAAGACCCGGACAACGTTTGGCCGTTACTCATGAAAAAAACCACGTCCTATCCAATCATCATCTCCTTCGACTCGTCATTCAATCATCTCTCATTTCGTCTAGATTGGTATTCCCGTCAAACCATCGTAATGACAATCGTGAGGATTCATCCTTTCCGTAGGATTTCGTATTGATCGTATAAAACGATGACGGTTTACTTGAGCATCGGAAGAATCTAAACTGTACGATTGATCCTATCATTCCACAAAAATATCACGTGAAGCCATATGAAGAATGACTTCTCCGAAAGGAATCGTTACCACTCCATATCTTTTTAACTTTACGTTGAAATTGTTGCTCTACGGCAGCAATAAAATTTCTAAGCGAAGAGCTAGTCTCTTTTTTGTCGGCATGACGTAGATCTTAAGAGCACGCGTATAATCATCAACAATCGTTAGAAAATAACGTGATCCACAGGTAGATGTTGTCCGGTATGGACCCCATAAGTCACAATGCACTAGTTTAAAAACCGTCGTTGTTTTATTGATAATAATTGGAAACGAATCTCTTGATTGTTTTTCACGTATACAAACATCACAAGACTTGGAATAAAAAAAAATAACTAGTGCTAGAAATCGGCAATTGCATCATCTCCGTTGCTTTTGAGGACGCATGACCAAGTCAAAGATGCCAAACACCTCCAACCAACTTATCCGAGCTTTTGCATTATCGCCACAACCTCTACACCTCTAAAGTAAAAGAGTCCATTGACTTACTCATTGTTGTGTCAGTATTTTAGTAGTTTTTATCATTGTTTTCACATGGGATTTATGGTTTTTAGTATGTATTTGGATCTTTTAGGCGCGGATTTGTGTTTTTTGTTGTTTTACAGGAATTGAGCTTGGATGTGCGAAAAGAATGCATTTTGGATGGATTTTAATCTTGGAAGGAAGTTTTCTTGAAGGCTGGAAAATATCCTGAAATATGGACAAGGATCGATCGATCCTTGTCCTTGAATCGGTCGAACCCTGTCCCGATTTTCAGAAAGATTTTACGAAGAACCAGACCGAACTTATTTTTAACCGGATTTGAATACTAAGACCTAGAGTTGTGTTTCCTATTTCATAATGCACTTTTACAGACTTTTAGAGAGTAGAGATTGATTTTGTAACCTAGGGAGAAGTAGCATCTTTGTTCTTCAATCTGAGAGGCTTTTGGAACCCTTTTACTATTATTTTTGTTAAATAGAATCATGTCTCTTTTGAATTTGATCTGTGTTTGTACAATTATCATGACTGAGTAGTCTGATCGTTGGGTTTAGGTTTCTCACATAGGGATTCATGACTTGTTGTTATAGATTTGCATGATTAGGAACTTAATCTAATGGATCTTCATATAGGATTGATCGTAATGCATGAAATTGAATTGATCACTTAGTTTCTGATCTTAGGTAATTTAATGCCTGGAAAGTGTTTGTTTAAAAGCCCTGAAAGAATCTTAGATGAGCAATTCTTCTTAAACCAATGGAAATTGATGATTAAGTAATTTTGAGCATATCAAACATGTTAGTAATGCATGATTAGAAATCGAGGGTCAACGGAAATTAGTTTTCGAGATTTCTAATACATAGGGAGCTGATACTATGGAAGTAGATAAATTCTTCTTTAGTGTTTGAGTTAAAGGCGATTTTAATCTTGTTTCCTAGTCTATAATTCGAATCAACAATGAATTGTTTCCCTGAGAATACCCGATGCCCAACATTTCTTTAATTGATTTACACCCCGTCGTTGTTGCCTGCTTTATTTGTTCTTTAGATTTCGTTATTTGCATCATCTACAAAACTTCTTTTTAGCTTTAGCTCGCTGTTTGATTCTACATTCTCTGTGCTACCTTTGGTCTCTGTGCATTCGATCCCGAACCACTACAACGTACATATGTGTGCTTGCAGTATTTTCTCGGGCGAAAACCTGAGCTATCATGTTTTCTGACGCCGTTGCCTGGGACCAATAGGGAGTCAACTAAGGATCATTGCGTGCCTAAGGCATTTTTCTTTATTTTGTTAAACTCTTCTTTTTCTTCTCTGTTTTTTTGTGCTTTCAGGTGCATGAATAGGCCTCATACTAGAAGCCAATGGATCGCGAATCTTCTCGAATTCGAGCCTGAACCTTCGCGTCTAGAGAGACAGAAGAAGAAAGAGAAGCTGCTAGAGGTTATTGAAAAATTANGAATCTTCCCGAATTTGAGCCTGAACCTTCGCATCTAGAGAGACAAAACAAGAAAGAGAAGTTGCTGGAGGTTATTGAAGAATTTAAGTTTGCTGAAATCATGGGTGACAACTTGGGAGATCCCATTCAAGTTCATCATAATCCTCTCTATCCTGGAGTTCTTTCGGGAGCTGCCCCACCTGCTGGAGGTGGTGGTAATGCTGGTGCTCAGCAAGCTGGCCAACAGAATGTTGCAGCTGAGGGGAAACAAGGTGCAAATCAACCTCGACAGAGGATGATTTTGGCGCAATATGACACTCCAGAGGCTTTCTATGCGAATCGTGCTAGGATTCGTCTGCCTCCCATTGAGAGAAGGGACTTTGAGATCAAGACTGGTCTCATTAACTTGATGCAACAGAATCAATATCATGGGTTGCCATTACAGAAGCTAATGTACCGTCTGGTTAGGTTTGAAGCCATCTGCAATATTATCCAACACAACGGAGTACCTGCTGAAGCTCTGAAATGTAGGTTGTTCACTTTCTCTCTGAACGACTGATAGCTTAGGTTTTCACCCGTCTTAACACTGCAAGCGCACATATGTACGTTGTAGTGGTTCGGTGTCGAATCCACATAGACCAAAGGTAGCACGAAGAGTGTAGAATCAAACAGCGGAAATAATTCATGCAACGATGGGGTTGTAAATCAATCAGAGAAGTGTTGGGCATCAAGTTTTCTTAAGGAAATAATTCATAGTTGATTCAAACTACAGATTAGGGAAGAGGTTAAGAACCGTCTTGAATTCAAATTATAATGTGGAACTGATCTACTTCGGTACTCACAGCTCCCTATGTATTAGAAATCTCGAAACTAACTTCCGTTGACCCTCGATTTCTAATCGTGCATTACTAACAGATTCGATAGGTTCACAATTCACTTAAACATCAACTTCTGTTGGCTTAAGAAGAATTGCTCATCTATAATTCTTTGAGGCATTTAAACATTCTCCTTTCGGCAGTTAAATTACCTAAGTTCAGAAACTAAGTGATCAATTCAGTTTCATGTATTACGAACAATCATAGACGAAGATCCATTAGATTATATCTCTAATCATGCGACTCTATATCAACAACTTATGAATCCCTATGTGAGAATCTCTAAACCCAATGAACAGACTACTCACTCATGGAAATAGAAAAAACACATATCAATTTATGAGAGACATGATTGTATTAAGCATAAACAAGAGTAAACAGGGTTCCGAAGACTTCTCGATTGAAGAACAAAGAACACTTCTTCTAAATAGGTTACAAATCTCTCTAAATCTCTCGAAACCTCTCTAAAATCCGGTTAGAAATAATTTTGGTCTAGTTCTTCATAAAATCGGTTCGCAGATCGGGACAGGCATCGATTGATCCATGTCTGGATCGGTCGATATGTGTCCAAAATATTGGGTATTTTCCAGCTATGCACGAAAACTTCCTTCGACGCTTGAAATCAATCCAAAATGCATTCTTTTCGCACATTCAAGATCGAATCATGTAAAAACAACAAAGAACACAAATCCGCGCCAAAACAATCCGAATACATATTAAAAACCTTAGATCTCGTTTGAAAACCGTAGTACAAACCTACTAAAATACTGAGACATCAAATCCCCCAGACTTGAATCTTTGCTTGTCCTCAAGTAAAGGAAACGAAGACTAAGCCTGCAGGAAAAGAAACTCAAAAACCGAATCGACTGCATGCTTTCAGAAAACTTTAGTATGCGCTACTTTCGCTAACCATAAAGACTCAGAACAGTTAGAACATTCTCCCCAAGAATCACTGCATAACCTCCCAAGCCCATCCATACTCTAAAATCTGGACCTGCAAACTTAGCTTCAGTGTTAACTCTCTGCATTCAATTAAGAAAGGCGTGAAACTTTTCACCAAATAACTCATAAATCAGGGAATCAGGCTAGGTATTCAAGGCTTAAGTGTTTGGGGTATCAAAACTGCGTCAGAAATGCGAGACATTATGCAAAATCGCAGGAGAGAAAGAGTATATCGTTAGGGTGAATCCAATCAACATAATAATATACTAATGCTAATTTCTAAACAAGATATACAAAAATAAATATTAATTTTCTTTTTTTTTTCAAGAACGAAAATTTGGAAGAAATTAGCATATTGATGATATTTTTTAAACTCTAAAACACCCATACAGCATGAAGAAATGCAACATATCCATCTAAGCCACCTAAACATCCAGCACCAAGAAATCAGATACTCAGGACCGTGTCTAAACCACCTAAAATTTTCAATCCTACCTAAGCAATTAGAAGGATCATGTCTACACTATTCTATCCATTGTTTTTACACATGTGTACACATAGGATGAAAAAGAAATGCATGGAGAATCAAGGAGATAAGGTAAGGGTGTGGTGCCAGACTAAAGATGAGTCTTGTCAGTCAAGATTACTGAAAAAGATAGTAGAAAAATGGGGATGTAATCCTGAATGATGGGGTTTGATTCCTAATTTAAAATTCCTGGATCAAAGCATTTAAAGTTCATTAGTTAGCCAAATAAAATAGAGTAAAAAAAAATTCAAACAAAAGTCTGAGTTCCAAAGATTTCTGGTGGGGAGATTGGTTATGAGTTACTCTTGTTTGCCTGCGCTAAACGTCCAAATAAAATGGTCAATGAACATATAAAATAAAATGCACTGCGCAGAGATAATAGTCTAAAATCATCACAAAGAATACACAAATCCATAACTGACTCGATAAAAGACATAAAAATGACTCAAACAACACCCAAAGAAAAACAAAAACATCTGTAACCTCCCCCAGACTTATCTCGCACCGTCTCGGTGTGAAACGAATTCAAGGAAGGGGTAAGTAGCAAAAGAAAAGAAAAATAAAATAAAAATGAAAAGAAAAGGGAATAAGCAAACTTAACTGAAAGCGTGTAATATAGCCTCACAATTTAGACAGGGATCGATCGATCCAGAGACAGGGATCGGTCGATTCCTGTCCATCTACCCTACAACACGACAGCTAAAAACACGAAAAACGCAAAAACACCAAAAACCAAAACTCAAAAGACTAAAACACTACAGAACTAACTAAAATGAAAAAGAAAGTTACCTAGTGGGTTACCTCCCCCTCAGCGCTTGTTTAGAGTCACGATCCTGACTGTAATGGCGATGGATCAGTTTGGAAGGGCCTTGGAACTCGCCCCAAAGCAAGCTCCACCAGCGAAAATCTTCAGCTCAAGGATGGTGCTCATCGCTCTCTTCACTGCAGTTGCGCCTTTCTCTTTAAACTCAGGCGTAATGATGGCTCTGACCTTGGAGAAAGGTCTGAATCTTCCTTTACGTGTTACCTTGTACTCAATAGCACTCCCATCGCATACAGGAGGAATCAATGTCAGCTCTGAAATCTCTTCAGCATTTTCAGAATCATGCTCTTTCTGCTTCACCTTCTTTTTGGTCTTGAGTTTTCTCACTGTAGAATGAACATCTCCATCCAAGAGTTCTTTGACGTCATTCTTTTCAGCAACTTCCAGTGTGTCTTTACTCAATAGACCATTCTCTTTGTCAGATCATGATAAGGAGATTTTGAAAGACTCCTCAGTATAAGGTTCTTCCGCAACCTCCTCAATCACCTTAGTCAATGTGTCAACCCAAAAAGTTTGCCCATCTATGGTAGGCTTCTTGGCGGACTTCTTCAGATTGAAATGCACATCTAGCTTACCCAACTGCAGGTCAATTTGACTATTCTGAACATCAATCATCGCTCTAGTAGTAGATAACAATGGTCTACCTAAGATTATTGGATCCTTGGGATCTTCGTCAAGCTCCAAGACTACGAAATCAGTGTATACATAGACTTTCCCACCACCAACGGGAATGTTATCGAAAATACCTATGGGCTTCTGAATTGATCTATGTGCAAGTATCAAAGACATCTTCGTGGGCTTATAATTCACCATGTTCAGCCTCTACGAGACAGATAGTGGCATCAAGTTAACTCCAGAGCCCAAGTCACACAGACATCTCTCAAACGTAAGAGATCCAATCTGGAAGGCAAAACAAAAGAAATTGGATCTTCGCGTTTCTCTGGTTTGATATTCTAAAAAACTGCGCTACACTCTCCAGTAAGAACAGATACACCTTGTTCCAGTGTCATGCGATTTGAGAGAATCTCATTCATGTACCTTTTAAGAGATGGTACCATCTTGACTGCCTCAACGAAAGGCAATCGCACATGTAATTCACCAACTTGATTCTTTAGCTTCTCATACTCGCGTTCCTTGATCTATTGACGGGGTTTGGAAGGATACGGAGGCTTGGAAACATAAGGAGGGGTGGGCGAATACTCATACTCAACCTCCTGTGCCTTCGATTCATCGCGAAAATCTGATGAACCGCGTCAGGACAGGGATCGATCGATCCAGGGATAGGGATCGATCGATCCTTGTCCTTATCTTGTGATCGATCGATCGTAGGACATGATCGATCCATCGCCATCTTCCGAAATTTTCCATACTTTTCCGACACAGGGATCGATCGATCCTTTGACTGGGATCGATCGATCGGTGTCCCAGACAAACTTTCAGTTATTTTTCCGCCCCGAACTGTGATAGCATTATAGTACTCCTTAGGATTCTTCTCCAGTTTGGCTGGAATGACACCTGGGGGAGCTCTGTTGCTCGCAGAAGTTTGAGCAACCTGTGTTTCCAGCATCTTCATTCGAACACTCATAGCCTCAAACTTCCCATTGAGGTCATTATACATGCCATCGACTATCTGATTGATCTCCGCAGCAGACTTAGTCTGATTTTCCAGCACTTCGTGGAGCATTTTTTTCAGATCACTCTCTTGAGAAGACGAAAAAGATTGTCCCTGGTTCTGATTTTGATACCCCCACTGATAGTTGTTCTTCAATCCCCCTGAACCAAACTAATTTTTGCTGATGGCCACTTTTCCCGAAGCCACTGTTCTTATTCTTATTCTGAAATCCAGAGTTGAAGACACTCTGATTCTAATTGTATGGCTCGTTCTGGAACTGATTCTGTTGGTTGAAACCTATGTTACCAAATTTTCCTTGACCTCCAACGTAATTCACATCTGCTTGTCCACCATTCAGCTCCTCATACATGAATTCCTTATATATTTGTCCCATCTTCTGCTCTTGAAGAATAGGGGTATCGTTCTGCTCTCCAACAAAGTTCACTCCCTGTTGATCTCTCCTCATTAGCTCATCGAGCTTTGACTGGAGATCATCAATTATCTTCGCATCTGAGGACACAACTCCTCTCCCTCGATCATAGTCTGATATGCGATTGGCTTGACTATTAGCCATGTTATTCACCAGCATGTAAGCTTCCTCCACAATCTTGGTCATGAAATAACCATTGCTCATGGTGTTCATAGCATTCTGATACTTCTCCTCAACACCATTATAGAAAATGTTAAGGAGATTCCAATCTGCTAACCCATGATGAGAACAATCATTTAGGTACTCTCTGATTTCTTAACTAAATCAAGGTCTATGTCTCTGCGGAGTAAGATTGTAGGTTTTCACCAAATGGGTGCTGAGAGCTTACATGCAGCTTGGGAAAGATTCAGGGAGTACCTAAATGATTGTCCTCATCATGGGTTCTCAGATTGGAATCTCCTTAACATTTTCTATAATGGTGTTGACGAGAAGTATCAGAATGCTATGGAGACCGCGAGGAATGGTTATTTCTTAACCAAGACTGTGGAGGAAGCTTACATGCTGGTGAATAACATGTCTAACAGTCAATGAGCTCGATGAGCTAATGAGGAGAGATCAACAGGGAGTGAACTTTGTTGGAGAGCAGAACGATACACCTATTCTTCAAGAGCAGAAGATGGGACAAATGTATCAGGAATTCATGTATGAGGAGCTAAATGGTGGACAAGCAGATGTGAATTACATTGGAGGTTAAGGAAACTTTGGAAACAGAGATTTCAACCAACTGAATCAGTTCCAAAACGAGCCATACAATCAGAATCAGAGTGTCTTCAACTCTGGATTTCAGAATAACAATCAGAACAGTGGCTTTGGGAAAAGTGGCGATCAGCAAAAGTAGTTTGGTTCAGGGGGATTCAAGAACAACTATCAGTCGGGGTATCAGAATCAGAACCAGGGACAATCTTCTTCGTCTTCTCAAGATAGTGATTTGAAAAAATGCTCCACCAATTGCTGGAAAATCAGGCTAACTCTGCTACGGAGATCAATTAGAAAGTCGATGGCATGTACAATTACCTCAATGGGAATTTTGATGTTATGAGTGTTGGAATGAAGATGCTGGAAACACAGGTTGCTCAAACTTTTGTGAGCAACACAGCTCCCCCAGGTGTCATCCCAGCCAAACTGGACAAGAATTCGAAGGAGTAGTGCTATGCTATCACAGTTTGGGACGGAAAAATAACTGAAAGTTTGTCTGGGACACTGATCGATCGATCCAAGTCAAAAGATCGATCGATCCAAGTCAAAAGATCGATCGATCCCTGTATTGGAAAAGTATGGAAAATTGCGGAAGATGACGATGGATCGATCATGTCCTACGATCGATCGATCACAAGATAAGGACAAGGATCGATAGATCTCTGTCCCTGGATCGATCGATCCCTGTCTTGACGCGGGTTCATCGGATTTTCGCGATGAATCGAAGGCACAGGAGGATGAGGATGAGTATTTGCCCACCCCTCCTTATGTTCCCAAGGCTCTGTATCCTTCCAAACCTCGTCAAAAGATCAAGGAACGCGAGTATGAGAAGCTAAAGAATCTACTTGGTGAATTACATGTGCGATTTCTTTTCGTTGAGGCAGTCAAGATGGTACCATCTCTTAAAAGGTACATGAAGAGATTCTTTCAGACTGCATGACCCTGGAACAAGGTGTTTCGGTTCTTACTATGGAGTGTAGCGCAGTTCTTCAGAATATTGCACCGGAGAAACGCGAAGATCCAGTTCCTTTTGTTTTGCCTTCCAGGATTGGATCTCTTACCTTCGAGAGATGTCTGCGTGACTTGGGCTCTAGAGTTAACTTGATGCCCCTATCTGTCTCGTGGAGGCTAAACATGGTGAACTATAGCCCACGAAGATTTCTTTGATACTTGCAGATAGATCAATTCAGAAGCCAATAGGTATTTTCTATAACATTCTCGTTGGTGTTTCGAAAGGCTATGTATACATTGATTTTGTAGTCTTGGAGCTTGACGAAGAACCCAAGGATCCTATCATCTTAGGTAGACCATTCTTATCTACTGCTAGAGCGATGATTGATGTTCAGCATAGTCAAATTGACCTGCAGTTGGGTAAATTAGATGTGCAATTCAATCTCGAGAAGTTAACCAAGAAGCCTACCATAGATGAGCAAACATTTTGGGTTGACACATTGAATGAAGTGATCAAGGAGGCTGTGGAGGAACCTTAATTTGAGAAATCTTTCCAAATTTCCTTATCAAGAGTTGACGAAGGAGATGGTTTATTGAGTAAAGACACATTGGAGATTGCTGAAAAGAATGACATCAAGGAAGTCCTGGATGGAGACGTTCATTCTACAGTGAGAAAACTCAAGGCCAAAAAGAGAGTGAAGCAGATAGAGCACAATACTGAGGAAATTTCAGAGTTGACCTTGATCCCTCTAGGATGCGATGGAGGTACTATTGAGTACAAAGTGGAGCGTAAAGGCAGGTTCACACCTTTCTCCAATGTCACCGCCATCCTTACACCAGAGTTTAAAGAGAAAGGAGCAGCTGCTATGAAGAAGGCAATGAGCAGCATCCTTGAGCTAAAGATTTTGGCTGGTCGAGCTTGCTTCGGGGAGGGTTCCAAGGCCCTTCCAGATTGATCCATCGTCACTACAGTTAGGCTCGTGACTTTAAACAAGCTTTGAGTGGGAGGCAACCTACTAGGTAGTTTTCTTTTTATTTTTAGTTAGTTTTGTAGTGTTTTAGCTATTTTGTTTTGGCTTTTTTTGTTCTTTGGACGTTTTCGTGTTTTTGGCTGTAGTATTACAGGAAAAAGATAACCAGACAAACAGACAGGAATCGATTGATCCCTGTCCATGGAACGATCGATCCTAGTATCATTTACGCGGCTACATCACACGATTTCATGTAAGTTTGCTTTTTACCCGTTTCTTTTGATCTTGATTATATTTTTCTTTTCTTTTGCTACTAACCCCTTCCTTGGACTGTTTTCACACCAAGACAGTGTGAGATAAGTCTGGGAGAGGTTACTTATGTTTTTCTTTTTCTTTTGATGTTGTTTGAGTCATTTTGATGTTTTTATTGGGTCAGTTTATGGAATGTTTATGTTTCATGATGATTTCAGACTATTATTTCTGCGCATCGCACTTCATTTATATTCTCACTAACCATTTCATTTGGACTTTTAGCGCAGGCAAATCAAAATAACTCATGACCAAACTCCCCACCAGAAATCTCTGGAACTCAGACTTTTGTCTGAAATGTTTTTAACTCTATCTTATTTGGCATACTAATGAATTTAAATGCTTTGATCCAGGAACTTAAAATCAGGAGTCAGACCCATCATTCAGGATTACAACTCCATTTCTTTTTCTACAATCTTTTTTGGTAATCCCGAGTGACCATACTCATTTTTAGTCTAGCACCACACCCTTACCTTATCTCTTTGATTCTCCATGCATTTCTTTTTCATCTTATGTGCACACATGTGTAAAAACAATGGAGAGAATAGGGTAGACATGATCCTTCTAGTTCTTAGGTAGGATTGTACATTTTAGGTGATTTAGACACGATCCTAAGTGTCTGATTTCTCGGTGTTGGGTGTTTAGGTGGTTTAGATGATTATGTTGCATTTCTTCATGATGTATGGGTGTTTTGGAGTTTGAAACGTCGTTGATATGCTAATTTGAACCAGATTTTCGTTCTTGAAAAAAAAACGAAAATTATTTTTAATTTATGCATATCTGGTTTAGAAATTAGCATTTTCATATTATTATATTGATTAAATTCATCTTGAAGAATGCACATATTTGATTTATTTTCTGATTGGTGGTTTGTACTTGGGTGGTTAGGGGACATGGATATCAATATCTCTTTCTCTCCTGCGATTTTGCATAATGTCTTGCATTTTGACGCAATTTTTGATACCCGGAACACTCTAAGCCTCACCACTAAAAGCCTTGAAAGCCTAGCCTGATTTCCTGATTATGAGTTCTGTGGTGAAAAGTTTCACGCCCTTCTTAATGGAATGTAGAGAGTTATTAACATGGAAGATGAGTTTGCAGGTCGAGATTTTAGAATATGGATGGGCTTAAGAGGTTATGCAGCGATTCTTGGGGAGAATGTCTAATTGTTCTAAGTTTAAATGGTTAGCGGAAGTAGCTCAAAGTAAGGTTTTCTGATAGCATCCAATCCATTAGATGTTTGAGCTTCTTTTCCCGTAAGCTTAGTATTCGTTTCCTTTACTTAAGGACAATCAAAGATTCAAGTCTGGGGGATTTGATGTATCATTATTTTAGTAGTTCTTATCATGGTTTTCACACAAGATTTTTGGTTTTTAGTATGTACTTGGATGTTTTTGGCGCGAATTTGTGTTCTTTGTTGTTTTTACAGGAACTGGGCTTGGATGTGCGAAAAAAATGCATTTTGCATGGATTTCAAGCTTGAAAGGAAATTTTCTTGAAGGCTAGAAAATATCCAGAAATATGGACAATGATCAATCGACCCCTGTCCCTGGATTGGTCGATCCATGTACCGATTTTTAGACCGAGTTTACAAAGAACCAAACCAAACTTATTTTGAGCCAGATTTGAATACTAAGACCTAGACTCGTGTTTCCTGCTTCATAATGCACTCTTACAGACTTTTAGAGAGCAAAGATTGATTTTGTAGTCTAGGGAGAAGAAGCATCTTTTATCTTCGATCTGAAAAGCTTTTGAAACCCTTTTACTCTTATTTTATTAAATACAATCATGTCTCTCTTGAATTTGATATGTGTTCTTACAATTATCATGAGTGAGTAGTCTGATCGGTGGGTTTATGGTTCTCACATAGAGATTCATGACTTGTTGATATATAATCGCATGATTAGGAACTTTATATAATGGATCTTCATCTAGGATTGATCGTAATACAAGAAATTGAACTGATCATTTAGTTTTTGATCTTAGGTAATTTAATGCCTGGAAAGCGTTTGTTCAAAAGCTTGAAAGAATCTTAGATGAGCAATTCTTCTTAAGCCAATGGAAATTGATGTTTAAGTGAATTGTGAACATATCAAACATGTTAGTAATGCATGATTAGAAATCGAGGGTCAACGTAAGTTAGTCTCAAGATTTCTAATACATAGGGAGCTGATACTATGGAAGTAGATCAGTTCTTCTTTTGTGTTTGAGTTCAAAACGGTTTTAATCTTGTTTCCTAGTCTATAATTTGAATCAACGATGAATTGTTTCCCTGAGAATACTCGATGCTTAACACTTCTTTAATTGATTCACACCCCGTCGTTGATGCCTACTTTCTTTGTTCTTTTGATTTCGTTATTTGCATCATCTACAAAACTTCTTTTTAGCTTTAGCTCGCTGTTGGATTCTACATTCTTCGTGCTACCTTTGGTCTCTGTGGATTCGATCCCGAACCACTACAACATACATCTGTGCACTTGCAATGTTTTCTCGGGCGCAAACCTCAGCTATCACTCATCCGCTCCAATCAGGATCTACGTGATGTGGTTCTCCATTACAAAAAGTCGCTCAGACGTCTGAACAATACAACGACTATCTCGAGCTACTTGAGAGATGGATATCAGATGGCAATCTAATCCCTCAAGAAAGAACACATCAAGTAACCGTAAGAATGCTCCTAACCAAACTGTTCCACGTTTATCCGGAAAAGAAAATCGACCATTAGGGAGTTTTATGCGAATTGGAGACAGGATGGAGCATCAGATAGATATTATATCGTATTGGTCATGTGATTTGATACACCATAATAGATTATCCTAGATTCAAGAAAATATGTACCCGAAAGACGCTAATTATTTGGAGAAGTTCACTCATTCAACATGGTAACAATAGTATGCCACTGTTGATCACTTAGACCTATAAAACCATGCTGATCTTCATTTTTTACTATTGCATTCACAGCAGCTATCGAACCAGTGACATCCACTTGATTCACTCTTTTTTGTTCAGTGTCGTGGGCCAAGTTTACAATTTATAAACCTAATGCCCTAATTTCAATCCCGCAAGAAAACGGGGTCAATCGTAGTACTTTAGGGTCATTCAAGGATTTAGAGGCTAGACTAGTAGAACCTAAACAAAAACAATGCACTAAGAGTCCTA
Organism: Anastatica hierochuntica; assembly: GCA_900406275.1. NCBI lineage: Eukaryota > Viridiplantae > Streptophyta > Magnoliopsida > Brassicales > Brassicaceae > Anastatica > Anastatica hierochuntica. The sequence continues at coordinate 188 of OVAN01008898.1, read as the reverse complement.
GTCTAGGGGGTGATTTAGTAGGGGATTGTCACATGTCTCCAATAAATCTAATGGAAATCAAGGCCAAACATGGTGAAAAATCATAAAATAAAGCAATAAGAAAGCTAGCAAGAAAGTAAAGCAACAAATGAGTAAACTGTTATGAACCATTTGATGGCTGACATAACCAATAGCCCATTGGGCTTGGC